>JAHDVE020011485.1:0-214957 GCA_022606495.2 Halesus radiatus | reverse complement strand
TTCAGGGTACAAAAATTCAATCAGTTTAATTTTTGTACCCTGAAGATGCTTATGTTAAGCGTAACCGGTCGGTCGTAATAAAATTAAATAAAATTCTCGTGGTTATAAACAAAGTTGTTGTTTTATTTTCATTAAATATGTCTAACCACAAAGTGACTGCTTTCTATCAAAAAAATAATAGTATTTAATATCATAATATTCAATACAATAATGTTTAATATCATAATATTCAATACAATAATGGTTAATATCATAATATTTAAAATCATAATACTTAATATAATAATATTTAATAATATTTCGATACCATACTATAGCTCCTACCTTGACCAGTCTCACAACGCTGCCCAGCTGGGTGGTGACATAGTTTTCCTGTCTTTCCACCGTACAGATGTGAAACGTAAGATAAAAAAGCAGATAAACACAACTCTAGCTCCTTCGTCACTGCCTCTTCTAGCTTCCCTTCCCCCAGCCCCTCCCCCAAAACAAAACTTTGAATATTTCAAAACTTATCTCCCGGTTTTCGCTTTCACACATTGTTTTCATGCGAATCTCTGGATGTTTGCATACATAAATAACGTTCCGGAAAATATATTATATCAAAGTTGCGGCAGTTCCTCGTTTCGGATTCAGGGTCATTACGCTTTGGACCTCTTTCTGTTTTGATCAATGGGAAATTTGAATACGTTTCCAGTTACTTTCATTGTATTCTATGCATCGCTTTTTATTAGGGTAGAGTTATGCGTGAGCAACTTTTAGCAAGGAAATTGGAAGAAAAATTACAAATAAAAAGTGAATCAAATTTTCAAAATCTATAGGATTCAGTATAAACTTCATAGAAGATGCCGATTGGGAGGTACAAAAAAATGCCAAGCTATGTAAAACAACAACGACAAAGTGCATTGTTTTTTTGTTTAATTTAGTGTAAATAAAATTTAATAATTTTATTATGAAGTTCTGCAAAGGGTTGTGTTTTTATAAATGTTTTATAAATATATTTGTAGAAATATTTTTGAGTAAAATTCTGGAGAAATATTTATGCTTTAATATTGTTACATATGTTTATATTTCATTTATATATATATATACCGTAGCCTTAACTGTAATTAGGAATAACAAGCTCCCGTTAGACAAACTACAAAAAAGTAGTTTATCAGGACTTATTGCATTATTTTTTTTTGCAAAATGTCTTAAATTAAAAAATATATATATATATATCCCGACTACCATTTTGGCAATTCAGTTGTCAAAATTACAAGAAAATAAATCATATCGAGGGTAATCACTACAGCTAATCAACTTCATTTCCTCGTCCATGTATACCACAACATATACTAGGCGCCCTTGAGGTGATTTTCTCACGAAAACGGTGCTATAGAAATAATCCATTTATTATACTAAGTGTTTTTGACATACATGGGCGAGAAAATAGAGTCATGGTTTTTGTGTGTAACTCGAAAACGCTGAATCGGAACTACCTAGTTGTAGTAATTACGCCGCGATATTATTTGGTAAACTGATAAATTTAACGAAGCATGTAAAATATCGTTCGATAATAACAGAACATAGGTTTTTTAAATTTTCTTTTCAATTCCATTGCCACTAAAATTATTTCCGGAGAAATTGTATATATTACTAAAGATGCAAAATTCCCCATTCACGTTTCAAGTTTTAACCGAAGTTAATTGTATTTACACATAATTTTTTTAAGGCACTTTACTTTATCATAGCTGCAGTTCACGACGTTGCCCGGGGTTAAGAATGGTTTGGAGTAAAGTTTTGAGGTTTTGTTGGGTTACCCCTACCCATACACCTATCCCTACCCTTACACCTATCTCTACCCCTACACCTACTCCTACCCTTACATCTGCAACTACACCTACATCTACCCCTATCCCTACTCCTACTCCTACTTCTAACCCTACCTCTCCAATCCAGTACTTGTCCTCCCGTTTTGAACGTCAAGTGTGCGAAATTTCATCAAAAACAAAAATTCTGCTATAAGGGGTTGGAAAAGAAGAAGGGGGCGGTTTACCGAAATATCATGTAGAGAGTGACCTTTCTCTTGTTTCGAAAGTCAAGTGTGCAAAATTTAATCAAGCTCGGAATAAAACTGTAGATTTGTATACAAAACAACCCTGGATATTCTTCTTTATATAACAGAAGATGGAAGAAGAAGATTATAATAACCTTAATTTCAATGCAAACATTGACAAGAAACTTTAAAGGTTTCATAACTGACTAACTAACTATTCCGCAGGGGCAGGCAGAGAGGATGGACCGCTACACAACTCTATCTTGGCACACACGCCATGGTCCACTCGTATTCATAGATTGTCTAATACATACTCTTCTATTATTCTGACTCTTGACATAACATGACTCAAGTATTTGATTCACTTGATCAGTCAGTCTTGCATTATTTCTGAACCTCCACACATTAGGCTCAGGGATCTTATTTCTAAAGCATTCAGTCGACTTTTATCCTATTTCTGTCGGTTCCACACCACCCTG
The DNA here is from genome assembly GCA_022606495.2 of Halesus radiatus. Lineage (NCBI taxonomy): Eukaryota > Metazoa > Arthropoda > Insecta > Trichoptera > Limnephilidae > Halesus > Halesus radiatus. Next base: position 212,443 of record JAHDVE020011485.1, on the reverse strand, counting down.
CCATAAAAATCAAACGCCAAACGAAAAATAAATCATTTTCCTGATACAAATACAAGGTCGTCTACCCGCGATTAATAAATCATTAGAAACAATCTTAAAATACATAAATATAATTAGGTTTCTCTACAAATTACTTCCGAGCCTCCACCGGGTTGGAAGAGAACGGTATGGAGGGGGGTTGGTTGGATTGAAAGGGATGGAATAATGGATACAAGCAGCAAGGGATAGCGCTAATTAAAAGCCGCTGCGTTGTATCGCCCGAAAACCGCCCTTAGTTAAAAACTTCCATGCCGAAGAAAACCGCTGATCGGTCAGTGGGGATAAGGGATTTATTCAATCAATGGTGGAATTATGACTAGATGAGTAAAAATAGAAATATTACACAAATTAACAGAACTATTTAAAATAAGCTATTCTAACCTAGAATGATGTGAACTCCTGCACCTCGTTGATTTCAAAGTATCGATACTATTTTATTCTCGGCATGCATTTTATTTTTTTTTATTTTTTATTAGAAACACAAACAAAATATTTACATAAAAGCATCATACATAATATATCACATACTCGTATATACAATCGGCGTGTACCAATAAATACCGGTAAATATCTCTAATAAATATTTTTCATGTGAAGATTTGAGATGTGACGTTTAAATTTTTAAATAAAATATTAACTTTGTTTACATCCCTTTTATTTTTCATATACACTTCTTGCCGACCGGGTTTCGCTGCAACCGTAACTAATAGATAACAATACTCCAATATTCGATTTGAGTAGGTTTTTCTGTATCTGGCCAATCTCGCGGACTTTATGTCAAAGCCTTAATGATATTTTTAGAGCTACCAGTGTCCACCCTAGGGGTCGAAGTCGATCCAAGGAAAATTGGGATTCGATTAAAACCGGTATTAAAATAAAACAACGGAGCAGTTAACTCAATCAGAATTTAAATAAATTGCTTCCAATGTGCAGATAATTAAATTGAACACTCTTGCTGATTGGTGATTTTTGAAGTGATTTCAATTTAATGATCGGAAGTACATTAACTATTATCGATATCAGTCAGTTTAGTCAAATTATCTGTAATTTCAAACAAAATAATGAACAATGCTAATCTCTATATATAAAAATTAATGTCGGTATGTTTGTCTGTCTGTACTCGATTATCTCGAAAATTAGTTGACCGGTTTCTCTAAAAAAGAGGCATAATTTGTTTTTATTAGTGCCGAGGAGGTTTAGAGAGCATTTTGAATGAAATCCAACATTTAAAACTGTTGCTAGAACGTTTTAAAAATAGTATGAAAAACAATGAACCCGCCATGTCTTATTTAGGTTAGCCAATAGATGTACCACTCTGGTTAGCCACAGATTACATATACAAATGAAGTGGTTTGGGAAGAATATTTTCAAAATTGTAAACACAAATAGGTAACACTTAAGTACTTTATGGTAAAGAAAGAATGAAATGAATATTTAATTCGTAAAACTCCATTTAATTATTTTATTTTTTAAATTAATTTAAATCTAAAGCCTAAAAAACTCAAAAACTAGAAATCCTAAGCTTAATGAATTAAAATGTGACCACGGAAGGGCTTTCTCAACTAGATTCAAAGAACATTATGTTGTAATAATAAAAGCACTTTTTCAAAATTGAGGATGAAGGGAGTAGGGAAGAGGAGGAGATGGTGAGGATGAAGGTTTGGAAGTACATGGATAACCAGATATGGTCATCAAACACGACAAAAGCAATTAAAAGCAATGTTTCGATTCTGAATGGTGATGATACTGAGAGTATCTACCACTCTAGGTTTGTCACTACTCTCGATGTGACAAAGAGAATGAGACGTTAATTAATCGAAAGCTTCTTGTAGTTTGAATTATTTTCATTATCGATTAAAGAAGCGTTCTCCGTATTTACCGAGTCCTCTACCTGCGCCATCGGTTACACCTCTAGCTATCTTATTTATTCGCCAAGTCCACCCTCCATCTTCCCTATCTACCTCCCATCCCCTAACTATACCTATATAGCAGTGGCGTGCAATACTCTATGACCAAGGGTAAGCTGGGTGTAGAGAAGCTCATGCCGGGTAAGAATTATCGAGCGTTGAATATATCATATAAAGAATTAAACATTTTAATTTGTCTTAGGAACATCGTTGAAATAGTCATGTAACAAAATGAACTGATCTATATTTTATTAAAAGACTCTAAACCCTAAAGTCTTAATCACAAACGCACATCAAATTGGTTAGTACAGATACTGCCTGTCTTTTTTTTTTGATTTCTTGGTTTCTTATTAGTCAAGAAGTGACGAAACATTTAAAGTTACTGTCTCTAAATTTATTTATTATGTGTCTCTTTGAGTTGTGTGAGGAGGGGGGATGATATCGGCTATGGCCATACTGCCTGTCTCTTAAGCGTCAAACACCGATCAATTGCCCCTTGATTGAATCTCCAGCTTCCAGATGAATCAAATATTTGAGTAGGGGATTGGTTAGGAGTCAGAATAACATTGACAGAATTGACAGCCTCCATGGTCGACGGGTAAATAACATTGACAGAATTGACGGCCTCCATGGTCGAGGGGTAAATAACATTGACAGAATTGACGGCCTCCATGGTCGAGGGGTAAATAACATTGACAGAATTGACAGCCTCCATGGTCGAGGGGTAAATAACATTGACAGAATTGACGGCCTCCATGGTCGAGGGGTAAATAACATTGACAGAATTGACGGCCTCCATGGTCGAAGGGTAAATAACATTGACAGAATTGACAGCCTCCATGGTCGAGGGGTAAGGCTCTCAACTACGAATCCGAAGGTGGGCAAGTAAATTTTATTTAATTAATTTGTGCTGTTTCACAATCAATTCGTTTAAAAATAATATACAATATATTTGCCCACGTTAAAGAGTGGAAAATACTTTCAGTATCGCCCTGGTAAAGAACCGCTATTCAAAATTGAAACGTTGCTTGAAATGGCTTTTAGCCGTGTTTGGTGAACAGATCTGAACAGCCAGGTATTCCCTCACCTTCCTCTTCCCCTTCTCCTTCCCCTTCCCAATACCTTCAGCCTCACAACATTCCCCAATCGGGGATGCCATAGTCTCACTGGCTCCAGACGGGGGGAGCAGTTGGGACTCTTGTGCGGTATTCATATAAAAAAATAACAGAAGATTATTTATGAACGGAGAAATGGTGTGGTTGTTTGTCTTTGTTAGTTTTTTCAGAAATTAGTCTTTTCAGCCCTTATATACTGCACGCCACTGCTAAATGGGTCAAGTCTCGTTCCGTCGGCACTCCTGAACGGTCGCCGTCTCTTCCGGCCTCTCCTGACCCCAAGATTTATTTCCAATTGCCGAGTTTCAGCGAGAGGCGCGCTTTGTTTGCGGCCCGGAAACACCCATCCCGAGAAATGGGAGCGTGATATACCCGAAACGTAAACATTCGGATTCTTCGGACGGGTAAGTTATTCACCTTGTGCTCCGGATTACACGGTGAGCCGTTTTGAACGCGAAGGGATTTAGGGATTTAAAATACGACGACTACAAATCTGCTTTGGTGAAGCACGACTTTAAAAAAAATAATACATGAAGTAAAGAATTTATTATTGTAAGAATTTTTTGTTTGTTTTCGATTTCGATTGCTCCAAAAACGATTATGATTATTCTCAATTATTATCGACTAGTAGCTGATTGAACAAATTAGTTAGGTTCCCACCCAGGCATGGTGGGGTCAATTCCTCTGCTAGCTAAGTCCTCCCATCGTTACATTAGAGACATTTCGTTATTTGATTTAAGTCGGCTCGTATATGGAGCGAGATACCGGCGTCTACCCCCTCCTTAACCCGCCTCACAACGTTACCCAAACGGGTGGCGATATAGTTCCCCTGTGTGTGCTCCGTACAGACAGGGGCGCTCTTGTGAGGTGTCACATAAAATTAAAATAAATCTGCTTTAAGTAAGTACAATATAAGTATGTAATTACAGCGTAACAATAACAAGCAATATTAGGTATTTTAATCGAATGGATTTTCCGAAGAATATTGTTACATGTGACAGCTGTTTCGCCCTTCGAAAGCATTGTCAAACAGTACCGAAACAAATAATAACTTATTTTCTTCAAAAGATGCGTAATCAGTTTGTGTCGTCATAATTAATTAAATTAATAACAATTATTTTGTTTAAACCACTGTTTTTAATATATAAATATATACATGTTTCAGAAGCAAATCTCCCCTCATCAGAAAAAATTCTGAAACACGTCGATAATTATATGTTAAAAACAGTGGTTTAAACAAAGTAATTCTTATTGATTTATCGAAGGAAGCAATCACTTTTGGCTTGACAATATAATTTAAATAAAGAATGTTTGTTTTAAACTACTCTATTTGCTTTATAAACCAGTTTAAATGTGTACATTCCTGAAGAAGGTTGAGTCCAACCGAAACCGGTCGAATGCAGAAATATATATATATATAAATAAAATAAAGTGACTTAAAATAATTTATTTTCATTTAATTCTTATTAATTTATTTAATAACATAATAATTTCAAATTCAGGGTAAAATTTTTTTAAAGGTTATTTAAAAAAAAATACCCAACGAAAAGGTGGAAAAAATTTAAAAAGGATTTAAATAAATAAAAAAATTATTAACTACATAGTAACTTTTACTTTACGGAGCTATAAAAATAGTTTACCTATTTACATAATTAGCATTTATCATTTATTGGGTCCGACGGAGAATCGAACTTGGAATCTTTATCAAACCCCTTCTCAAATTACCGTTGTCATAAAAATTTACTGCTCAGAATATTGAATATCTAATTAGAGGAGACAACCGGATAACGAAAGACCCTTAGTTCAAATCTCGGCGGCAGCAGAAACGTCTTATATCGTGTATCTTTTTTAATAACTATTTTTGTTGATTATCGACATGTCGTATGCGGTTAAAACGTGTCACCCAGTACACAATATGTACGTGAATTGGGCAAAATTGAGAAATTTGTTACTTTCTTTACGCTTTCTTCCATTCATAGAGCAAACATGCCAGTGTTTACAACCGTGAAGTATTATTGGACAACATCCCTTGGAACTTTTGCTTCCAAATCGTCCTTTTCATACAGACGTTGTACGGAATATATGAAAAGGTTTTCAATGAAATGCAGTAGCGAGATACAAGCAGGCCAAATGCAATCCGAATAATATGTTGAATTACATGCTGTTAGAACGTAGAACATTCATTGGCATCGACGTTTTGAAATCTCAAGGAATTCCACAAGGCTCTGAAGTTGGTCCAGTATTAAATAATTTTATTGATTCACAAAATTATATAACATAAACAAAATATAAGCTACTCATCTCACTAGGGCAGTCCTGTGTCGATATAAGCAGATTTACAATATGAAACGATATAAACCTATGTATAAAATTATATGTTTTCAGGTTTTCACAGCCAAGAGTCAAGCCACAATCTTGAATAGTTTTGGGATATTATGCCGTGTTGCGCTTCCTCTCCCTTGGCCAGCCTTACAGTGTCCATCATCAGGGCAAATTTGTAGATTGTGGGGTAGTGTGTATTTATGTATGTAGAAATGATACCGTATTGACGTTAACCCTCTTATTATAATCTTCAATATTATAATTATTATTATTGTTAGATTACCTAATGTGGTTTTAGGCGTTGACTTTTTTGTAGCCGTCAAGTATCGGATACCAAGAACTATTAAGTTTAGCCCGATCGTCCGTGTTAATATTAATGGGGTTTATGTGGATGTCAATTGCTTCCGTAATTAGCTGAACTTGGGTCTTCCCAGTACTGTCAGAAACGTTGGCCACGTGGGAAGGAAGCGCAATACGGCAAAATAGCCTAAACACTATTCAAGAAAATACATACAAAATTACTATTGTTCACAAACAAGAGCCTCTGCAAACCGATTCACTTCTTTCACTTAAATTTTTCTGTAATTTTATAAACTGATTTATAAATCTTGGAGCATTCTGTTTCATTCGTTCTGAACATAGCCCACTTTTAATTGAGTGTTGTTCCTCAACAATAAGTGCTTTTTCCGACCGATTCATTTCTTCTACGCAATTTAGCCTGTAATTGTCAGTTTTATTTTTATATTGATCCCACAAAAAATAAGAACTATCTAACTTTGGTGATGCTGTGTCGAGGCTAGTTTTAATGACAGGAAGGAGTAAATTAGAATCTTGATAAAAATAAACGCAAAAGTCACAGGGGAGTAATTCCACGGCTGAGCTGTTGAGCATAAAACCGAAAACATTATTGAGTCTAGATCTGTGGAGCACATTCAATTTAAAAAATCAGTAGAACAAACACAATCCGTCACTTGTATTCCATTACTCTAAAATTCACCCAAAACAACAAAGACGGGTGATAAATAAACATTTTTCAATTCACAACAGCGAATCAAGTCTTCCAACAATCATCGATCGTGTATTTTTTTATAAAATTTTAAACGAAGATGAAAAATGGTTAAAACATTTATAGAAGCATTAATAAATCCAGCAGTTCGGTCAAGGGTCAGCCGAGATTACATGTTTTGAGTGCGGCTCATTATACATTCCTCAAGCACTCGTGGCTTCTCATCTTTTAATCTTTGTTTTTCCCCTCAGACATGATCGATTCTGCGATCGAGGAGATGCTGTACTCTCGAGATCCAGAGAGCTCGCTTCGTCTGCACATAGACATTCTCGACGTGCATAATAAATCAGGCATTACATTATTTGAGATGCCAGCCTCGCTAGGATACGAGTATTGATGTACACGTGTTATTTGGGTACCAGAAGAATACTCGAAGCAGGGTTGTATCGGAAATCGAGCCGTCCATTCGATTCTGTCACTTAGTCGGAATAGAAAATACATTTTTTACAGAAATAGCGAGGCAATGTTTTTTGCTTGAGGCTTATACGCTATTTAATATGTACACGTGTTGGAAAACATGACGTAAATATGAAAAATAAAATTTTAACATTTATTTAGATGTCAATGTCCTGTACACGATAGCTTTGATCGTATGAATAGAGACGCCCATTACAAAACGGAGTTTTTTGCGCAGAGTAAAAACCGAGATACAAACGGTCGAAAGGCTTAGTAGAAACGAATGACTTTATATAATTTAAAAAAAAACCATAGATTCAGTAAATAGACACAATGTAATCCGTCTTCCAGAGGGTAATAAACCATCCCGAAAGTAGTTTTTAAAAACACAATAAACAGTACCGTCAGCAATAAAATAAATTTCAAACAATAAAAACAATATTAGAAAAGCAGGGAACTCACTCCCGACATCCATGCTATATATACCATAGATTTAGTATTCATTTTACCAGTCTGAGGATGCCTGTGATAGGGTGAAACCGGTCCGGTCGAAAATAAATAAGTGGAAAAAAGTTACAAAGGTTTTTTAATAAAAAAAAAAAATTATTTTAATATGGAATTCCACCATGAATTGACAGTTTCAAAATTAGAAATAACTTAGTAGAAACGGTAGAAAGATAGGAATGGAACCCGCAAAGTCTCAATGTCAATCGTATTTTACCCTACATTATGAATATCAATAATAATTATTATGACGGCCTCCGTGGTTGAGTGGTTACGATCCTTGGCTATGAATCCAGAGGTTGCGGGTTCAGATCCCGGCGTGCGCAGGTAAATTTTATTTGATTAATGTGTTAGGGTAGGGGTAGAGGAATGGTAGGGGAGTAGGGAGAGGGGTAGGGGTAGGGATAGGAGTGTGGGTAGTGGTAGGGGTAGGAGTAGAGATAGGGGTAGGGGTAGGAGTAGGGAGAGGGGTAGGGTAGGGGTAGGAGTAGGGGTAGGGGTAGGGGTAGGGGTAGGGGTAGGAGTAGGGGTAGGAGTAGGGAGAGGGGTAGGGGTAGGGATAGGAGTGGGGGTAGTGGTAGGGGTAGGAGTAGAGATAGGGGTAGGGGTAGGAGTAGGGGTAGGAGTAGGGGTAGGAGTAGGGGTAGGAGTAATACATAACAACCTCAAAACTTTCATCCAAGCCACCTATTTAAATGTAACAACACCAGGACTGAGCAATACAAACCTCACTTGTACCTAGATTACATGAAGTTAGTACGCAGATGTAGCGGATCTATTTAACTGTACGGAAGGTAAGTACAAGAAGGCTAAACTATCATATATTTTCAATCAATATTAATATAACTTAAGTTCACTATATGTTTTATATGTACGCATATCTTTTACTTTTATATCCTTCGTGAACTTTTATTCTTTATATACTCTCTGATGTCATTGAACGACCTAATGCCACATTTAAAAGATACATTTTAAAATTATTTGTGCTATATTCTTACGCTTGTAATTAACTGTGACGTGTAATTATTGTTTATGGTATATTTATACCGTTGATATTAAATAAATAAATAAACCCTGGGCAAAGCCGGACACGCCAGCTAGTTGTATTATAAAACATTGGTACATAATAAAAAAAATATATCAACTCTATTTTATAGGTATACCTTTAAACGGGGACGACTTTTGAGTTTCAGTCTAATCCAAATTTTCAGTCCTAATATGAGAAAGTGCGAATTCCGAACATAGTTTCTGGAGTGCGCTTATTGAGCGGAGAGAGTTGATTGTGGTGAATTGGCGTTTTCATGATTGCACAGTTCAGACCAGAGGACGATATTTGCTATTGGGAAGTTTCACAAATTAATATAATAAAATAATAACAATTAAATCAATGCTTATTGCGCAGCCCTTTGAAAACGAATTATGTGCGATTGTAGTCTAGAAATGACCACGCATTGATCACTAGACAACGGACAGCTATCTGGGTACTGGGTACTGACTCTAAAAGGAATTAATGCTAGAAACCCCGAGACACTGAGACCACGAGACATTTGAGTTTGGATGGTGGGATGCTGGCTGCATCGCATCGAGACAACACGTAGTGTCGCGTAATCCCCGAGAGATCACAAGGCGCAAGGGGTTTTAAAATATACTCGTATACGCAAAGGTTTAAACTTCACACAGAGATTGATCTTGATTCATGTCGGTGCAGCTTGATTCAGAGACTTTTAACAAGGAACGAGAAGGCTTAATTAATATGTTTCAAGTATGTTATACACAAATATGCATATATCATGTGGCCGCAGAGGTTGACAGGTATCTGAGAGGTAATCTTCAGTAGGAGTCTTCACTTTTAGGCCGCTCCCTGACGGTCCGGTAAGGAATCGACATAATTAGGTAAAGAACTATATTATGGAAGGTAATTTTACTAATAGTTAGAACAGTATTTTTTTTACGAAAATATTTATTTACGCCCATTACTGGCTTTTAAATGGACATTTAGAAATAATGTTGAAAAGGTACATATGTATTATAATGGATAATATAAAAGAAACAACATAATTTGACGCTTTTACCCAGAGTTAAATAGTTTCAAATAACCTAGCTCTACTCGATAAAAAAACCGTACTAATAAGCTTATACTGGAACACTGATGTGCCAAATATGTCAACGACATCGAAGTATTTGTTACCCAGATGTTGAATTCGTCGCACAGGGGAATAATATTGCGACGCTGAAGTTGAATTGTCACATTAAAATGGTAGGTACTGCATTGTCTTACCAGGTACATGAAAATCAATCAAATATAGCAGTTCAGGGGTATAAAACATTGGATTAACTATCTTAAACGAATATTTTAAATCGCAAATAATTCTACTTTCAGATAATAATACTAAATTTAATAATAATTGACGAAAGAAGAGTAATCGGAACAGAATGGACAAATACATTACGAGCTAGAAATTTGTTTCATAGATCTAAAAGGATTTTATGGTATCCTAAGTTCATTATTTGGAGAGAAGGACAAAACAGAACGGGAAACTTAATTAAGTAGATATACTTAAGCATTGCTAATCAGTTAATTTAAATACGTACAATAATTTCGTGCATCTGCACAAGTAATGAAAACGGATAGTCTGTCTTTCGTTTCGCCATCTTGATGCACGGCGTAGCAACTTGTTTCCTCGAAACGATTCGCTCTGTATTTTTATTTTTACCCGCAATCATCGGTAAACTAATTAACATGCAAGCATGCAATCAACCCGCATTCGTGAACACATTCGTCCCAAAACAAAAAATAAAACTGCAAACCTTTTTAATACAGAGGTAGATACATTTGAAATTGCGAAAGTTAATCGTGAGCCCGAAATACACGAACATGAATGTAATTATCAGATATCACGCCGATTCCATATACCTAAGGGTAGGCAGAAAAGATGATACGCAACAAACAGCTTTTCGGCAATACACTCCTAACTTAACTTACTTCATCTCATTCGATCAGTGTTCATTCACGAGTCATTTTTTAAGGTACATCAAACTTGTTCAATTTCTGCGTTGTGTGAGAATCGAAATCACAACCCCAAGACTCAAAGACAAAATGCATAGACTACTAAAGTTAGGCTGGAAATAGTGCTAAGCATACTCGTACATCGATCGTTGACCATCGGCCTACGCGATGATGCCACAGTGTCTCGCCGACGTCGCCCCAGTACAGTCGTCTTAACAAATATGAACCAATTTTTAAACTGTACAGTAGTTGCAATTTACCTACTTAGAAAAATAAGAAATCAAAGGGGAATATAAATATAGGAGAAATAAGTCCCAAAGAGGAGGAAGAGGATGCATCTCAGTAATAACCCGTCTGTTTCAATATTCATTTCTTAAGATTCTACACACGCCTGATGTTCAAGTGATCAGTGGCGCACTGAATGCGCTCATAAAAATAGTAAGTGCGTCGGTCGACCGACGACGTGGCGCTGACGAGCTGGACCGATGGTTCTCTCACGCCGCATGTAGCTACTCGTGCGTGACTGGCCGTCAGCGTTGCACTATTTCCAGTATTATAAAGGTCGTTATAATGCGTTTCCCAAGATCCGGGAACTTCTTAACCACCCTCTTCCTCTCCCAATTTTTTCGGCTCCATTATATAACATTTGGGACTCTTGTGCGGTGTTTGCATAAAACAAATAATACGATCAACATAATAACGTAGAGTGATTGAACACTAAACTTGTTGACTCAAATTACATTTTGCCATTAATTATGCTAAAACGTCGGTCCTTTGTCAATACTTGAAACGATACGGAAGTAAATACATTGAACTACATACATCGTAAAACCTCTTCCACGTATGTTGTCCAATACTGCAAGACTGAATATATCTGTTCTCCGTAACACAGGTTTCGAGATAAAATACACGTGATGCAATTGTTCGAGAAATCTTAGACGGAAAAGGCTCAAGGAAAGCAAGTGGCTGACAAACAGAAAAGGCCAGCTCCGTGGGGAACTCTGTCGATTGCCGTGCACTATACTACGGGCTAATTGCATTTAAGACTGCTTTATGTGCTCCTGGCGTTATTGTGATCAATATTAATTATGACAAATACTTGATAAACCTTGTTGGTTTTGTGCAAAAGAGGGCGGTTCGCCGATTGATAACAGACCGTTTGCAATCTCTAATAATGTCTAATTATTTCTGTAATTGTTTAATTTAAGTCGGTGTTAATAACGCTAGTGAATGACACGGATATGTTGAAAACGGTAGCAAACAAATAAAATTAAGTAACAAATGTACATAGTGGATAAAACTCTTCCAAATAAAATTTTTACATAGTTAGTGCCCAAAAAAACACTATGCATATGTAGACAAGAATTCTGTCCAACGCTCATTTCACTACAGCTAAAGAGGTTGAGAAATACGCTTGGCAAAAAAAGAAGTTAAATATGTTAATTCAACAAACGTTCCGAAAACACGGAGTAAAAATGTTAACATTTATATTATGTAAGTTTGGCACTTCAAAGCCAAACAGATCCTTCGCGGGTCCGAGAGTCCAGGGGGAGAAATAACAAATAACAATAATACGGAGGTGTCGAATAATAATATCCGTAAATGCGATCTGGGACCATTCGCATCCCTGGACTTGGTAGTTTTGCGGACAAACTCTTTGACATACTCCATCGAGAATATAGCGATGATTACCTGTCCCATTGTTTTCAGGTTTTCACGGCCAATATTATTTTCTTTAATAGTTTTTGGGATTTAAAAAAAATAATATGTAAACCAAATTTAGTAACGCAAAATAGAATCATAAATAAGTCGTCTCAACGTGACCTAACCACAGTTTTAAAATGACCTTGAACTCCGAAACAGCTGTCACAATAACAAAAAAACTAAAATACTTGCAGAACTTAAAATTAACATTATTAAATTTGATTTATATTAAATTTTTAAGAATAAATTAAATGGAATTCTACGAATTAAACACAAAAACAATTAATTGGGATATTATGCCGTGTTTCTTTCTCCTTTTTCCGTTTTCTTTTCCTTCCTCCTCCTTTAGCCAATGTTTCGCACAGCTTTACAATGTTCATCATCAAGGCAGATGTGTAGATTGTGGCGTAGCGTGTATTTATGTTGTAGAAAGGATACCATACCGTGTTGCTCGTGTTAATCCTCTTAGGGACGGTATTTCAAAATAATTTTTATAAATATAAATGTGGTTTTCGGCTTTGATTTTTGGTGTAGACGTCAAGTACCGGATACCAAGAAATATTAAGCTCAGTTCCATCGTCCCTATTGTTTTGTAGATTTCAATTGCTTCCGTAATTAGACGCGCTCGATACAATTTAGGTCTTCCCAGTACTTTCGGACAGTGCAACGCTGTACGAAACGTTAGTTAAAGGAGGAGGAAGTGCAACACGGCATAATATCCTAAAAGCTATTCATGTAAATAGGGTGAATACATAAGAAATGGATTAAAAAAGAAATACGTTTTTGTGAAAGAGTGAGAACTCTCCAACGGTGAGGTTTGCCGTCATGAAATATGTACTGATTTTTCTATGTTGAATTTTTGGCTTAAGACGGATCGGAAAGTCTGCCCATAACAGACTATGAGCTTTGATAAAACTGTAAAAATATATATTGCATATTGTATGTAAAATATTTATCAATTAAAATTTCAAAAGAAACCGATTAGTAAAGCTAAAATGCTAAACCGTTACGACGAATAGCGAAAGTGTATCCGATGCTTTTAAATGAGGCTCCTAAAAAATATTATGAACAACAAACGTTCAACAACAACAAAAAGATAAAACTAGGATGAATAGAAGAGTCGATCATCAAAAAGGCTTATTTATAAAGAACCTACAAGGTGAAGAAGTATTTGAAGACCAACATTTACGTGAATGGACTGTGTGAGGGCCAACACCAAATCATTAGAAAAGAGGAACTAGAGGAAGATACCAAAAGACTGGCAGGTAACAAGGGCCCTCTAGATGTTATAGAATTTGCTTTCCTACCCACACAAATCGCTCATCTCTAAACAAAAAATGATACTTAAACAAAAGATAACGATACAGAGTATTAAATTTCTATGCTAACGCCTTCAATAACAACCCCACACAGTAAACTTGTTAGGCGGTCAATAGCCTTAGAACCAACGGACCAATTACAGGCAATAGCCGGCGGCCAGCATCTAATTGATTTGTCTCATGAATAATGCCTATGATCATCACAATCAATACTATAATCTTGATTGTAATCGGCATAAAGTGACCGCCTAAGACGACAGCGTCGACGGACCTAAGTTGATTTACGACCAGTCAGGACTCGGAACGAGCCTAAATGCTAATTGTGGCTAATGTATCGAAGTGGACTATAATTTAAATTGGTCAATGGGGTTTTTAATTTATGATTTGGAGACAATTTGATGTATAGTACCTACTTACTGGCACAAGAGTGGTCTAACGCAAAATTTACCAAATGAAAATAAATGCGATCGCAATTTTTACGTTGTTTTTAAATTGTTATTAAAAGAATTATATATTTATTTATTTGATTATATGCTAACGTGGGCTTTTATATGGATTTTTAAGAATAAAATATAATGAGCCATAAAGTAACGAACAATTTTTTTTAAACGTTTAATCTTAACATAAAATAGAAAACTAAAACAATTTTATAACACAAAACATTAACGCTGCATTATCCACGCTACAATACTTAATTACAGGATTCATCAAAGTGCTGGTATAGATGACGCTTTACAGTATAAATGGAGTCCTACCTCTATACCTCCAAATTTGTTGCCCAGATCATGCATCCTGTTGGTTAGTGAGTGAGACTGATAGTTAGTCGTGTACGTATTGCAGAAAAATGTTACAATTTGTCTTGTTTTCATGGTATAAGGAATTTAAAAGTGGCGACAATGGCGTGGCTGTCAATTAGGAGGTTAATGATTCTATAGAATACAACTAGGTCTGAAATAATTCTTTACGAATACATAATCCCTTTTTAATGGGTTGGTATCTAATTTTGGTGATGTCTGTTAAATTTTCATGTTTGTGACGGTTAGATCAACTGTTGGAAAATCAGTGTTTATCGGGCCATATTTTTTTCATAATGAAATTGTTGATTTTTGATTTCTTCTCATACTTATAAATAGGTGTCAATAAATTCGATTACCACTCTTGATCTAGTGGCCTCATATCATATTCTATAAAGAAAGATAGAAAAAAACACATTGGCAATTTTATTTTTGTACGGTGTTTGTTTTGAGAAAAAAAGTCATTGTGTAGAGTGCTGATGATTTCTAAAAGGTTTTTTTCTTAATTCTTCCACACTTTGAAAGCTTTTGAAAAACTTCTAAAATCATTATTAGTCTCAATTTCAACTTTCTTGCCTGTTGTACAACAATATTTCGAAAGGAGGGTGTTGAAAATCGTACGAAGCCGGGAAGTAAGTAGCAGTAAATAATAAAAATAAGTAGGTAATTAAATTTTCCGAAGGGAAGTTATTTTGAGAAAATTCGTTGAAATTATGCATTACGTTTCGTTGAATAAAGATGCGAAATTTTGTAAGAGTCTAAACTTTAGATTTTGCTAAAGAAAAACGATGTATTTATTTGTATATTATATAGGTTTCATATAATATATTAATTAAACTACACAAAATGTACTAACAAGATCGTCTTCTAATCTTAAGTTTACATCTGTCCAGACTCCTGAACGATCTAATTCCTTCAAAGGGTGGTCCACAGGCCATTGATTGAGGTCTGATCATTATCTGCTGTTGATTAGTTTGCGGCGGAAGCTAATCGCCGTAGTCCAACTCAACCGCCCAACTGCCAACTGCTGCAAGCACCGAACAGATAAACCGACAGGAGTGTGTTTCTGTGTGCCCAAAGTGAGTCCAATTTTATCTTACTTCAGGTGAAATTGATCGAGCATTTTTAAAAAAAAATTTTAAACTAATAATTAATTTCACGGTCACTGAGCACAATCGATACGACAAAGGAAG
This sequence comes from Halesus radiatus, assembly GCA_022606495.2. Lineage (NCBI taxonomy): Eukaryota > Metazoa > Arthropoda > Insecta > Trichoptera > Limnephilidae > Halesus > Halesus radiatus. Next base: position 197,077 of record JAHDVE020011485.1, on the reverse strand, counting down.
CTGTCGGTGGTAGTTTTCTAATTTCTCTACACTTCTCCACATCACCTCTCCACACACATTATTTCTTTCTATTGTTATTATTTATTTTTCATAGTCTCTATAAAACATTTGTACACTAATATATTAGAGATTAATAAATACACATAAACCAGTATTAAAAATAACAAATAGTACAACTAACTAAACATTTCTGTATTAATGATTTAAACAATACTGTAGATGATAATCTGTATCAAACATGCAAGAAGTGAAAGGTTGATAGGAAAAGTATAAAAAGTCATGGGGGCAATATTATAACTATTTTGTAAGATGGGTTAAGAGACAGCCGCAAAACTTTCTGTAAGTGAAAAATGTGAACGGTCAATGCAGCATCATTGAGCAGTTGAGTCGCTTTGTTGATTGGCGTGTTCTGGTAAACCGAAGTTCTCTCTTTTGGAGCATAAAATAGTGCATGTGATCTCCCAAGAGTATACTTATTAGGAATGTATAAATTTACCCCTTACAACATAAGTGGATTCCATACGGTTCCAGAGATTAACTTAAAGAAATGACCTAAAAATATTTTTCGGCGACTAGTAAGGTATTGAAATCGAGCGTTCCTGTTAGGAAGCAGGATGGATATTGGAATGGATAATATATATACATTCTCTCATATAAAGGTTATGATATTACTCACACATACGCTCATTAGTTAAGAAGCATTCTCGTCCCAGACGAAATTCCTAAGGTATATTGTATGGACATATGTAATAGGTACTTCAATTAAGTCAATTTTAATATACCTACTGTATAATTTGTAATAAAATGTACTGTGTATATGTCTAAATAAATATGGATATAGCACGACAAAGCTGCTATAATTTTATTAAAACCGAAAAAAATTCGCTCTACGATGACAACATTGATATATTTATTTAACCTGTAGCGTAAATAGCCGTTTGTTTGTCGTGTTTAATAATGTCAAAATCTAATGAATTTATTTTGAAAAACTGATTAGGCATTTGCTGATTGTTTTTTGACGAGAGTTGTTAGCCATAACATGTGATATCACTAATAACTCTACAAACTGCGCTTCTCCTAGTTCAAATCCGTCTCCGTTATTTAAAAAAGCCGTCAATCATTTTGTTAACAATGTTTATCGACTTATAGACAAACGATAAACTTTGAGGATCGATAAACCAACAGTATTTTAATCGATGTCAAACGTCATGGGCGATTTGCAATCATGCTAGCAAGTGTCGACTAATTACCGATATTGTTAATAAAAAGTTTTGTAATATCAATATTGAAAATCTTGAAGCGCTCTTACTGGGGACCCTAGTGTCGAAAGGTGTTATGTAATTTAGAGACAATGTTTTTCTTTCAAATCGGTATTGATTACACTTCTTGGAATTTTCTGTTCGGTGTCTGCAAGCCTGTGGTATTGCCCTTAGTGTCGAGTGTTCGTTGTCCATACAACGCCCTAATTCCTTGCGGCATTAACAATGGCACAGACCGACCACTTGAACGGTACTGTCAACGGCTAGAGGCAGCTCTAGATACTGGTGATTGAAAACTAAAACAATAGAATCTTCGATATACAGTCTTGTGTTTCTGTACTCCTGGCAGTGGATCCTTGAGGAAATCGTAGAAATTATTAAACTCGAAGGAATTACGGATCTGCTGAATAGTTTCGAAAATACCTAAACTAATAATAATACTTGAAATTGGAAAATCACTAAATATTACTTCTAGTATATTGAATAATCAAGCAAATTTATCTTATAGTCCTATTGTAGCTATTTTTCAAGTGAACCGCTCTGTTCCTGCCAAACAATCTCTAATTACCTCTCCCCCTTTGGTCGCATCACACTCCAATATTTAAATATTCATATAGGTGTGTTATTATGTTGCATATTATGTTAGTTTAAAAACAGTTCTGACGAAGAAGGGTACTTCCGAAATCTAAATTTAATTATATTAAATTGAAAATAATAATAATGCTTTCATGATTTGTTACAGTTCCAATAATATTATCTACATTTTTACGCTGCATCACGCCCATTGGTGAAATGGATTGAACATACAGTCTTGTATTGTTGATTAATGTGCTGGTGCATGCAATCTGCTAACCACAACTTATAACTTGTTGTAATAGATTATCTATAGCAGTGGCGTGCAGTCCAATAAAGCTGAAAAGCTGTGCCTACCCCAAGGAAAACCAATCAAATAAAGAAATTAAATCTTACAAATTTCTCATCAAAATGCATTTGCCTATGAATTTGGTAAGGAACTTGTACACACATTTATTCAGTTGGTCAAAAAAATCATCGGAAGGTGATAATAAAATAGCCATTTTCAAATATAATGATAATAATTTTATAATTGAAACGTTGTTTGAAATGGCTTTAGCCGTGTTTGGTGACCAGATCTGAATAGCCAGGTATTTCCCCACCTGCCTCTTCTTATTCTCCTTCCCCTCCCCGCTACCTTCAGTCTCACAACATTCTTCAATTGGGGATGACATAGTCTCACTGGTCGCAGACGGTTGGGAGCAGTTGGGACTCTTGTGCGGTATTCACATTAAAAAATATATATATATATACATATCTTTTTTTTGTCACAAAATAACAAATACTAATATCCTCACTGGGATTTCCCGTGCTGAGGATTTATTTTACAAAATATGAAATTACATTATATTAAATCGATGTGCTTGATGAAAAAAATAAAATAATTGTAAGGTGAGTTGTTTTAAGAGCAGTTGAGTTGAGTGGTTTCGGTGTTAGTCTGTATTTGGTGTTAATATATTTTCTATTTCCTATGTAACGTATCCAGTGTTTTATTCGATTTTTAAATTTATTATTGTGTGATTTTTGAAGGATAGTGGGATTTTGTTGTAGAGTTTAGTACCATAGTATAAGCAGTTGTTTGTCCAAATGTTGTGTTTGTGGTTGCTTGTTGTATGTGTTTTTGATGCTGAGATCTAGTGTTTCTAATATGTGTGATTGTTGCTATTTCTTGTATTCAATAAAAAAAACGACACACAGCTTACCTTCGGTCATAGAGCAATACATGCCACTGATCTTCAGCTAGTAATAAGATAGAGCCTTGGAAAAATATTTGCACAGTGCCCTTGAGGTGATTGTCACAAAAAATGGCGATATACAAATTATCCAATTATTATTATTAATACACTGAGTTAACATTACAAGAAACCGTAGTGTACGCAAAGGGCTAATATTTCAAAATTATCAAGAAACTAGTATTCAACCACACATCATTATTAACTCTCTGAACTTCTCCTATGTTTCCAACGCGTAACCAATAACTTTGTGTATTGTGTACCTTTATCTAACTGATTCTGAAATAACAAGTAGTTAATTAGTCTAACGGGATACCAGAAAACCAATGCAGGTCTGTTAGCGACTCGCTGTCGCGGCCAACAAAGGCACACACACTAAAGTGACTTGACAACTGTCAAAACAAAATTTGGATGATTAATTACTGTTACCATCGCTGGCAGGTCGCGGCGGCGTAGGCTGGGCAATACGGTCGCTATACTAATGGAACCGACGTATAACAGGCTGGTGAAGTACCGGATTTCTGAATACCGAGGATGACAATGGTTATCTTTTAACGAGTAAACGAAGAATATTGGCTTAATTTATAATGAATTAAAAAAAATCGTAAGATATTACAACAGTGTTGAGGTATTTAGGAAAATTTGTTTATGGGTTTGAAAGTTTTAAAGTTACCAGCTAGCAGCCCCAAGCGCCAATCCTCAGTGAGCGCTGGGCCAGAACACAATTAGGACCACGTCCGATATAACTGTTTTCAATGTTTATTTTTATTTATTTTCTATATTAGTATATTGCGAATCTTATAACTTTTCTTTCAAACTCTATTTATATACAAAATGTATAACCATAAATTGCACCAACCTCCCCAATTCTGAATAAAAAAATTATAAAAAACTTATTACATAAATGAATTTAAAATTATTTTGTATTCACCACTTTATTAATTATACACATATCTGCATGTTTAGAAAACGATGCTTTCTTCATCCGGAATATGTAGAAAACAATATACGGTATAGTATTCTATATATTCCAGATGAATAAAGCATCGCTTTCGAAACATGTAGATATGTGTATGAGTATATTAATAAAGTGGTGAATCCAAAATAATTTTTACTTCATTTATTAATAATGACCCCACAAAGTGAATACCTTTTGAAGAAATTGAAAAAAATATTATTATTATAAATGCAGAAATTGCAAGAATGCTGGATATTTAGAAACGACGTGAATGTTAGATATTTATGAGATTCGGTGACTACAACAGAAATAAAACAAAGCAATTAAGTTCGGTGTGATAATAGTTTCGAAGGCCGAAACAGCTGTCCCAGAAACAAGGAACGCAATAAGCAATACAGCACAACTTAAAAAATATAAAAATAATATTCTTGAGAAAGGCCTGAAGAGTGTCCCGGTGGTAGCCAAATCCGATAGGAAAGTGCTCCACGAAAAGAAGCACAATTCTTCTACCAGAGCGATGAATAGAGTTAAAAGAAATATCACATGATATATAACAGAACGCCAACAAAATAAATCTTCGAGTCTTTTGCAGTACCTAACATCCAAAATATCTGTGCTAAGAATGTTTTAATAAAATATTTCGAAAAAACAAAACAAAAATTAAAGAAACCTAATTTTAAACACAAATTTAAAACTGCTTTTGAACAAAGAATAATAAATATATCTCCACTAAGCCCTATAATTCAATTCCACCAGCAATAACAAAAAAACGACACAACCTGGCTCGAAGAAATCAAAGAAGATGAGTTATCCAGCATTAAAGAACGTCGCACGAGCTTACAACAATCAGTTTTTTTTTAATAAAAACCTAATCCGCCTCAGCACAAGCACCCCTAGTGTAGACTATGAAAAGTGTGTAGACTATGAAAAACACCCTTAATTGTGTAATTATTTATAATTTCAATTTGTTGTTGTGTAAACAGAAAAAGAAGTTAAGTGAAACCTAATAAATAAAAGAAAAATTACGTACCCAGAGGTTTCTTCTACAATCCACTGCACGGTTTTGAAAAGGTAATTTTTTCTTACCTGTAACAAAAAAGAAAATACATCGTTATAAATTGATAAAGCATAAATTTGAGCATAGAAAACCCAATTCTAATGGGAATAAAGGTACTACTCCGAGGAGCTTACATCGATTTCCAGCACTGATGTAAAGTTTAATTTAGGATAACCCTGAAATCCCGTATGATAGGGGTAATTGAGATTACGATTTCTGTTGTGGGATAACGATTAAGTATTGATTGATTTCGGGTTGAAACAATAATCTCCCAATCGGAGGGAACAAGTTAATTGCTGGATGATAGGAATCAAAATAGACGAGAAGATGAGTCGTAAGCAAATGCCGAGAGCTAATGAATAATCAATGGGAAAAGGTCATATTTAATATGGATTGCGAACTATTCAAAATTGGAAATATATTTCAGATCGTGGGTGGTAAATTTTAATATAAAAATAGCAACGTTTCAAAGCAATCCCATGTTTTATTTCTGATCTTATTAACAATAAGTTGTCGTCTATTGTCTAAAAATACATCAACTCTAGACTCCTCTATACGAGCTATTATAAATGAAACACTTTTCTCACGAGCTGCGTTCTTCTGTCATATATATTTATTTGTAAGAAACAAACAGTTTTAATATGTATACAAAGGAAGTTTAACAAAAGGTAAGCCAATAAAGTTTATTGTGCTAACAGTGGTTAAATACAGATGTTTTATTTATGAAGCTAACAAGATAACGAAATTATTAATGTAGAGGAGCATCGGTTATTTAACAAGTATTTTACACGCATTATTTGAATTTACTTTGTGAACGAGAAAAAACCACGAGTGAAATCAAGCCCAGGCAGAAATAACGTATTTTTCGTAGAGAGCAATTACTTTGTGGTTTGACGAATGATTAAATAAAATAAACACTTTGTTTTGACCACTAAATTAAAATAAATTAGCTAAGATAATTTAAAAGCTTTAGAAATAAAGAAAGTCGCTAAAATGAATAGTAATATTCTGAATAATGAATATAACTTATCCTACTGTCCTATATCTATTATATAAAGAAGAATGTCCCGGGCCGTCGGTGTGTGTTTGTTTTGTATACAAATCTACAGTTTTATAAAATTTGTGCACTTGACCTTTGAAATAAGAGGAAGGTCACTGTCTACATGAGATTTCGAAAACCACCCCCATCCCCCTTTCCTACCCTTTAAAGCAGAATGTTGGTATTTATAATGAAATTTTGCCCACTTGACGTTCAAAATAAGAGGAAAATTACTGAGTAGGGGAAGGGTTAATACATCATCAACATTTTACTCAAAACCGTACATGACACCGGAAAACGCCGGGTACTTCAGTTATTAGATATATTTCCGGTAACAAAATTTGCAATTTCCTTTTAATCCCTCACCTTTGACGTTCCCTATCTTTCTCTTTAATATGTTGTCCCATTCTATTACATGTCTCACTGTTCCATTGTATCATTTTATACTTTTTCTCCCTCCTATTCTATTTGGTATTACGTCTCACCTATGTACGAGTATATGCTCACTCTACGGAGGTATTTTAGTTTAGTTTTAAATGTTACCCTAATACGTTGGTGATAAACTATAAATAAATTAATGGATCAACACAAATTTTTCTAATTCCATTAAATCCGTTTCATACCAATAGATTGAAGCATATGAAACGAACTTTTTGCCTTGCTGTTTATTGCGCCCTTGAGGTGATTTTTCACAAAAACGGCGCTATACAAATCATCCAATTATTATTACTATACTAAACGTAATTTCTATCTTTACGGAAACATTGAATAAATTAAGCTTTAAACAACTACCCTAAATACAAGTAAGAATTTGCGTTCTTTGGTTATTCAATCGTATGCGGGTCTTTTCAATGTTTTTGTTTTTTATTCTTCCACGAGTACGACAGAATGGAAGAGAGCTTTGCAATGATGATGTTAATCGCATACGCACGGTCATGTTCCCTCGCCGAAGGTATCGAAATGAGAACACATCCCTTCCACGGGCGAGCAACACTATCTGCATCACCAATCTCCAACATACCTCGTGGCCTCACCGAGGTACGACCTTACCGTGACACAAGAAAAACAAAAACGATAAACAAGCACCACCAAACAAAAAGAAACAAACAAAAAAGCAGGAAACAGCGATGCAGAAGAAAAAATTAACGCACTCCAATTACTCGGTGGATCCGTTTTAGCATCATAATCTCGACTTGCACAAAATTGTTACGGTAGTAGTTGAACACTCGACAATAAGAAAGCAGCACAAAATAAGCAACAATTGGTGAAGAAGAACAAATGATCTGACCCTAATTACAAAGTGGATTTTGTTAAGCATTTAAACCTGATCTTGGAGAAGACACAAAAGAGCTTTCATAAAAGCGCTGCGTTCGACCTTAAAGCCCGATCCACGTACACAGAACCAAGACAAACGCCAGGCACCAAATCGAAAAAGTCTCGAGTTTTTGAGAGCTTTTAAAGTGGTGCGAAGACGTGAGAAGGTTGTGTCGAGGCGGTGGTACAAATTTGATAGCGGGTTTTGAGATCGTTTGCGATAAAGAGAGGCTTTGAGAAATGTGCTACATGCACTCTGCTTATGGAAGAACTACATATTCTAGGCCGCCTAGGACGTGACCGAAACGCCTTTGATGGGGAGCGCGCAACCTTTTACAATTATTTAACCTACAGTTCTTATTGCAATTTTAGATTTTACAGCTTATGTTATGCTTAATATTATACAACAGAAATCTCTAGTTTATTTTTTATTAATTTATTCAATTTGTACAACAGATTACAGATTTTTCATCTAATTTATTAAAATTGTACTGTTTATTCGGCGTATATGCAATGCCAACAGCCCTTGTTGTCCACAGTATTTGGTAAGAACAAAGCTCTCCCCACAGGTGAGATCACAAATGGCTCGCTCAACTTGTACAACTTGTGATGATCAACCATCCCCGAGAGTGAAATCCTACAAACAAATATATTTGATCCAGAATCTCAGTGATAAATATGTTACCGTTAAATAAAAGAAAAATATATTTTAGTAGAGCAATACATCTACGTGTCTCTAAGGAGTGGTAATTGGTCATTCCCAAAATATAGATAGGTGGGTGTAGCCAAGGGTATCGTCCGTAGAGACGCAAAAATAAAAATCTTTACAATTTCTCGTGAACTCTTTCAATGCACAAAATGTAAGTTAGTTCGCGTAGAGCCCAATGATTAAAATGATGTCAAAAGTTCTTGCATCCAATAACCATTTACGAATTTTATTAACATTGGAGCATAGATTTTGAAGGATTTGTTCGTTTTAGTTTTAGTCTCAGAGCCAAGGTTCTTTGCACTTTAGCACGGTCTAAACTAGCCCTAATACAAGTTTAGATACAAAGGCTTTTTACTATTATATCACAGAGAGAACATTTAATAAATAATATTTTGTTGTGTTGGCCATCTCACCTCAAAGCGAACCAGAACATACGAGCTCACGCATTCGTATGCTTGGCCGGCCTTCCACAGATACGAGAAACCGTGTACCACTGTACCGCGTATGTCGGCTTTATGTACGACGGAGCGGCCGCATCCACTGTAATATGCGATCTCTACACTATGCCTGTGCCTGTGCAGTGTATCTGTACTATAATGTATTCTCTTACATTGTGAAACTGTAGAAGATTCAGTAAAGTGAAAAAACCCACCAACCTAACCCAATGTTACATTAAGGCCGCTCTCCGACGGTCCAGTAGGGAATTGACATAGACCGGGTGCAGCAAAAATGCAGGAAATGTTTCGCGATATTTCCTCCATTGACTCTCTGACGGGTTGTAGTGATTTTTAGCACCCGTGAAATGTCGTTAATGAAGATTTCTGTTATCACATTTACCGCTGAATATTATCGAATCTATCAAAATCGAAAAATATAGGGTGAATCAAGTGAAGACGAGGCTCTGGTATGTTATTTATTCCATCGAACAAGACAAAAAAGGAGGAGGTTTTAGGTCCACCCCTACATCGAATGTAACATTCATTGTAGGTTATTTATTGCTCCGACTTCTTTATGGCCCGATTCAAGTATTTGATTTACTTGATCGTGCCATGTCTTCTTCGGACGTCCCCGGCTTCTTCTTCAGTTCAAATTCGCGTCATATATCCTCATTACACTCCTTTCTTCGTTCATTCGCTCTACATTCTCAAACCATCTAAGAGTTAATTTCTTAATCCTATTCACTACGCTTACAGCCTTGCATTCTTTGCGAATCTCATCATTTTTCACGCGATCACATTTGATTTTACCATACATTAGCCTCAGAGATCTCATTTCTACAGCATTCAGTCTACTTTCATCATTCCTCTACCAGTTACATGCCTCACTGCCATACATCAGGGTTAATATCAGCTATCCATTGTGGACTGCTAGCTTTGCAAATTGAATTTATAAAATCGAGATCACGCGATTCATCTAAAGTCGTTTCGTAGATTTTTGTAAAAAGAACATTTCAAAATTATTTTTAAATTATTTTCTTTTACCTGAATATATAATCAATGATTAATTAATCTTAAAATAATTACAATGTTCCCAATTTTTCTCAGGGTTGACGAAACGAAAATATAATAAAAACAGTAATTATTGAATGGAACACTAGTATATATTGATTAACTTGGCGGGTTTGCGATAAGCCGACGTAGCTCAACAGTAGAGCATCTAACCGGACATTAGAAGGGTGCGGGTTCGAGTCCTGCCGGCGACATTTATCTTTGCTCGGAAGGTTTTTTCAATTTGGATGAGTGTTTTAGATTAATAATTATTGTTTATAAAAATAATAATATACATATCCGTTTATATACATAAAATCTAATATAAAATAACTCAACAATAAATATATTAATACTATGTTCTCAATATTGCTTTTGATATGTTTAAGAAAGTTCGTATAAATTTAGATCACGTGCTATAAACATGGGTTAACTTATATATTATGTATGATCATATTTGATATACTACCCCTGATTTGCATAAAGGTGATACGTCGCTCATCGGGGAAACAGATTAAGGTGTTAAGCTGCCTAAGAAGATAATAATCCCTCACAAGTTTCAAGATGTTTTTATTTATTAATCTTGAGTTAGCTCACATCATCGTGAGATATTATAGGCAAAGTACCCACTACAAAGTACTTCACCTTGTGACGGTTGAACTACCAACCCCATACATTTTCTATGACATTAAATAGAACAATCATCAATATATATATTTAAAAAGGAAGAATAAGACTATCGGCTAACTGCATAGATCTGTAGGAGGCCAAATTCAGTCTCCGTTCGTCAGCACCACAGCACAATAATCATTTTTTTTATGAATACCTCACAAGAGTCCCAAACTGCTCCCAACCGTCTGGAGCCAGTGACACTATGGCATTCCCAATTGGGGAATGTTGTGAGGCTGAAGGTATTGGGGAGGGAAGAGAAGGGGAGAGGAAGGTGGGAAAAGGGGAAATACCTGGCTATTCAGATCTGGTCACCAAACACGGCTAAAAGCCATTTCAAGCAACGTTTCAATTCTGAATAGTGGTCTTTCACCAGGGCGATACTGAGAGTATCTTCCAGACTGGAACGTGCGCAAATATACCATATATTATTTTTAACTAACTAACTAACTAACCATCACGCCGTTTCCCCGCAGGGGTAGGCAGAGAGGACGGACCGCCAAACAACTCGATCTTGGCATACACTTCTTGCTTCATTCACATTCATACAACGCCTCATACATTCTCTTCTGTTGTTCCGACTTCTGACATGGCCCGACTCGAGTATTTTTAAATGAATTAATTGTGAAACAACACAAATTAATTACATAAAAATTACTTGCGCACGCCGGGATTTGAACCCGCGACCTTCGGATTCGTAGTCGAGAGCCTTACCCCTCGACCATGGAGGCCGTCATTTCGAGGCAACCATGGACATTTCAAAAAAGACTCCTTCATCTCAGCCTTAGAGTAATAACATATTGTTACTCTAAGATCTCAGCATGCAGTATTCCGGTTATAGTTCGGTTACTTATCTTCAAATTCGTTATTTTACAATAACGTGGGGCCCAACTTAATAAAGAGATGATCTCTCATTTTACAGTCACATTAGTTATTTTATAAATTACCTAGATTATTGTTCAGCCCTCTTTATTGTTAATTAACTATTTACCAACTTATCTTAGAGATTGGTACACCCCTCTAGTTAATTATAACTTTATAGGAGTCTTAAATCTAGTTTAACGTAACCTTTCGTTACCAACAATTCATTATAATAAAAGTTGGTGTTACCATTATTTCATTTATAATCTTAAGATAAATAAAACACACTGCTACAACGTTTCATCAATTATTAACTGTTTTAACGATTCTCTCCGGGTAAAGTATGATGAAATCTGATATTAAATTGGAAATCTTAGCTTAAATCGGATAAAAATCTAAAATGTAGCTTGGCTACCCTTACATAATAAGTAACTCAGAGAACTGCCTCAATTTTGATGTTCATTATAAGGTTATGAATGGTTTGGAGTAAAGTTTTGAGGTTGTGATGTGCTACCCCTACCCCTAACCCTACCCAGTAATTTGTGATAATATTAAACAAATGTTCAAAACTTCATCAGAAAGTACCAACATTCTGCTTCAAGGGGTTGGAAAGGGGGATGAGTTTGGTTTTTAGAAATCTCATGTAGACACTGACCTTCCTCTTCTTTCGAAGGTCAAGTGTGTAAAATTTCATAAGGAATAGAACTGTGGATGTATATACAAAAAAAAACAAACAAACAAACAAACAAACAACACCCGCCCGGGACATTCTTCTTTGTATAATATTGTAGCTTTTCATAAAATATATAAATAATTATTATCGAAAATCTCAAATAAGATAATGTTTCAAATAAATACCAACTCTTCTTTTGCCAATAACCTTCTAATAAATATAATATCAATGACAAATAGGATTTGAACAGTAAGTGCAATATCATGCAATGTGCAGTGTTTTCTAATATTGTGTCCTGTGCTTGCAAAAATCATATCTTCTCAAGCGAAAACTTTGTAATTTAACGTTTTAATCTGGAGTGACCTGCCAGGTAAGTATGTTTCTGTATCTGTTTGTACATAATAAGATAAACCCTAGCAAGTAGTATTTGTATAGCGACCTTGGGGTGATTTACACGAAAGCGGTGCTATAAATGTCATCCAAGTATTATTATTAGAAGGCATAAGATAGATTTAGAGAGTATAGGAAATTAAAACATAGAAAAACGTATTAATATGTTATGTTAGGGTAGCAGTTACAAGTGGGTTTATAAATTAATTAAAAATTACCTTGTAATCACTACTTTATTAATACATACATATCAACATGTTTCGAAAGTGATGCTTTCCTCATCAGGAATATACAGAATACATATTAGAATTTAGTTTATTGGATTTCATACAATTTTTACAATACTTCGATACTACGACGTAGAAAGGACTAAATGATAAACCGTCATTACTGTCTTATTGATTTCATTATTATTAGATAGTTAGTACCTTGTACGTTGTAATATTGATCGATCAGCTTAACCCGACATGACCCATATGTTGCCCAATAGATACAATCTCAATTACTAACCCAGCATCGAGCCTAGCAGTATCTCTCGGAATAAGTGAGTGACTGTTATGCTTCACATTTCGGAACCAACGGTCGCTATGTAGTTTGCATGCGTAAAACTGATTAATACAATCGCTTCTATAAACTAATCTTTGGATAATTAAGTAATGTATCAAGATTTTTTTCTCAGCTTTGATTGTAACGGGCTTTAATGAAACATCGAAGAGTTTTAATAAATTTAAAGGAAATGTTTTTTTTGTGCGGTAAACACTGAAGCTGTTAAATGCCATAACAGTAATATATCAAAAGAGATGAAATACATATTAAACAACCTTTGTAACTTCCTTACACTTGTTTATTTCAGACCGGACCGGTTTCACCTTATAACCAAATCTATTGGACATATAGTAGGTATTTATGTCAGGAGTAATCGACATTTGTTCTTTACGTGTGCATTTACGACTGAGGAATTTGTTTTATTGCTGACGGAACGGCTTTAAAATTATATTTGAATCTACATTCGGGTTAGTTTATTACTTTCTGGAAGACGGATTACAATGTGTTGGTTTGCTGAATCTATGGGTTTTTGATAGGTTAAATAAACAAACAAAAAACTAAGAAATAATATTAAAATGGAATTCCACCATGAATTGACAATTTCAAAATTAGAAATAAGATGAAACATAGAAAAGAATCTGCGATATATATAGGAGGTCGCTCTTTCAATTGGGAAAAAATCGTTTGAACCGAGTCCATATGCCATAGAGCCAGAGAAAATATGCACCAGAAGAGAAATAACAGAAGAAAATGTATATATGAAAAGGAGATATATGTATGTGAATGAAGCAAGAAGTGTATGCAAAGATCGAGTTGTTTGGCGGTCCGTCCTGCTTGCCTAACCCTGCGGTGAAACGGCATGATGGTTAGTTAGTTAGTGTTTCTTTGCCACGTTTCACTTATACTCTTTACAGTTAATTGTTAACTTTTGCTATAATTTTGAGAATCTAACACTGCAATTTTAAAAACACCTAGAATACTAGTATACAATATTACAACACGCAACAACTCACAGCTATCAATGGAAGCGCATAAGCTGTTGAGCCACTCAACACTAATTGCCGCCAAAAATAAAAATACCTCAAGATGGATTTCTGAAAGTTGCCGCTTGTAGCTCGTACTGGGTAATGTTCGGGTTTGCGAAACACTCTGAAATTACAGTCAATTATAATGGAAAAGGCGTGAATGCTGGGATTGGCGACGAAGAAGAATTGCAACGAGATGACGGCATCAGAAATAATAATAACTGTACTGAGGAACGGGAAAGGATCAGATGACAAGGCCGCATAAGATATACTAAATCTAAAGGTAAAGATAACAATGGTTACAAACTGGCTACCATCAATCTATATTTATATATATAAATCAATGTAAGTTTGTTTGGTTGTCCTCGATTTTCTCGAAAATTACTTGACTGACTTACTCGACCGGTTTCGCTGAAAATAGCACAGATTATTCTTATTAGTGCCGGGAAGGTTTAGAGAGTAGTTTGAATGAAATCCAATATGTAAAACTGTTGCTATAACGTTTTAAAATTAGTATTAAAAACATTGAACTCGCCACGTTTTATTTAGGTTAGCCCACAGATACGAAACACTCTGGTTAGCCACAAATACATATTAAAAAAAAAAGTTTGTTTGGGTAAAATTTTCAAAATGGAAAAGACGAGTAGGTACCTACTTAAGAACTTTATGATTTAGATATATTTTGAAAAAATAAATGTGTGGAAAAAATAAAATTTTCAAATGAATGCTTTTTTGTTTAGAGATAGTAATAGAAATCAAACCAAACAATCACAACTTCTTAACTTTATTAAAAATAGATATATATATATATATATATATCCCGAGCAAGGCCGGGTACACATCAGCTAGTATTCAATAAAACATTTCTAAACGACAGCTTCGTGTCGCTTTCCTGTCTGTTTGTCTATAGGCTATACTAATTATTATCTGAAAGAACCTCCATCTATCTACCTTACATAAACTTTTTTCAACAGACCGCAGAGAATTGAATATTTACGCTTTGTAAGGATAATAATAATAATTCGAATGTTTAACTAAGTGTGATGAACAACAGAATGGCAATACGCTTAGGAAAAAGGCGCAGCCGGCATTCACGTTATTGCAGTCGGTGCATCGGTGCATCTAGTGCCTTTAAGTGGATGCAGAAATGCAATTTTGAAAAGGAAACCTCTGTCGCCCAGGGGGAAATTAGCGATCGCTTGACAAGGCTCGGCCACACTGGGTGCAGCGTGCAATGTGCAATGTGCAATAGTGTATTTCGATTGCTATTCTCACACAGTCGGCACTAAGTTGATGCACTCAGTGTGTAGAGCTAGAATTATGCAGTTCTGAATCGAGCGACTGGGTGTTTAGTCGTTATATTCTTCATATGTGTTTTTTCTTTTCTGAAAACGAGCCAAAACGTAAATAATTGTTATAAGTTTTAATAATATATCGCCTAATAGAGCATTGGAAAAAATATATCCATATCTTCTCTATATATAAAAACGAATGTTTGTGTGTCTGTCTGTCCTCGATTTTCTCGAAAATTACTCGATTAATTATAACGTTTTAAAATTAGTGTTAATTAATGAAAAACATTGAACCCGCCATGTTGTATTGGGGTTAGTCCATAACAGCACTCTGGTTAGCCACAGATTACATATTCCACAGACGAAGGTTTGTTTGACTAGAATGAAAAATGAAAAACACAAGTAGGTACCTACTCACGATTTTTTTTATTTAGATATGTTTTGAAAAATAAATGTTCTTTGTTTAGCGATAGCAATAGTCGTCAAAATGCATTACTTTCGCTGTCAAATCAATTATTGCACCCAAACGACAAGCAAGAATTGACAACTTCATAACTTTATTAAAATATATATTATCCCGAGCAAGGCCGGGTACACATCAGCTAGTAATATATAAAATTAAAATAAAATTGTCAATTTTAATGATCGCCGTTTAGTGACTAAAATCACCTCAAAGGCTTCACATCTTGCTAAAGTTTGTAACCGTTTTTAAATAGATATGTTTTTAGACTTTTCTTAAAGGATTCGAAATTGCTTTCTGACCTTAAACCATTGTTGAACATCATCCAAGAAAGTGGGCCCAGTACATTAAAAGCTCGGTCCCAAAAATTAGCAGCACTTGTACGAAGGGTTCAACAAGTCTGTTCGAAACATCAGACTTGGCCGACCTGAGCGAGAGTTGTCTCCGCGTAAGATTGTCCCTCACGTAGAGATCAGTCAAGTATGATGGTGCCAGCCCGTTGAGTGCCTTATACGAGTATACCATAAGAATTTTTTTATGTATATATTTATACAGCGGCCGTCAGGTGATTTTCACAGAAACGACGCTATAAAAATCATTATAAATATATTTTTATCATATGCATAAGAATGAAAATAAATGCTAGTCCAGAGTGGGATATGCTCATAAATATCGCCATGGTGAATAACATACTCAGAACCTTGGAGTCGCTCTGTTTGGTGACTATATCTAAATAGACAGGTATCCCCAAATCTTCCTGTTCTTCCTTCACATTCACAAAAAAAAATAACGAATCGGTTTCGCACATCTTTAGATTACCCTTGAGAAAAAATGACGAAATAAAAGACTATAATAAAGAATCTAGTAAGTTTTGCACAATTTCTCTGTATTTTGGACATCTGGCTGGTAATTAAGTCCATATTGGTTGCTCGTCCCAGGCAATTCTCAGCACGCCAAAGGCTTGCTGCCATAACATATCATTATTAAAAAACCAATCCAATTTTGTATATTCCGAGTATCGGGGCAAAAACCAATGAGATAACCGGAACTAGGAAACATAAATAACTGACCACTCGGAACACGGCTCCGAGGGGAATCTGACCTCCGAACCCGCGATCAAAATCCCGCGGCCCCCAAAAGGCGTTTTAATTGGTCCTTAAGTAACGGATCAAATGAAATGGCATGATCACCAAAGGGGCCGCTTTCGACTAGATCTGGCACGACATGCTCAAATTGGGCGAGCAATGAAGTTATGATTGAGCGTGGTCATTCCACGAAGCCACTGAACAGGTAATCTCTAGAAGTATACTTTATCAATACCGAATTAAAAGAAAACTACTGTTATCGTCAATTTTCATAAAACCTTTCAACTCGATGGCACTGATGCCAATGAAAATGGTTATCTTATTAATTTCGCAGGAGGATTTTTTTATTTATTTTTATTACAAAAAATATAACGAAATTCATATTTTAGTATCAACATGTTAAATACACGCTTTTTTCTTATTATTATTATTCTACTCTCCAAAGTTGAGCTCCAGTAGCTCGAGGTTATGGGGGGGGGGATTTAATAATAATAATAATGATGATTTGTGTAGCGCTGTTTTTGTTCAAAATCACCTCAAGCGCGCTGTACAAATCTTTTTTTTTCCATTGCTCTATCTAAACATTAACTATAGATAATCTATTATTACTTCTTTTGGCTAACAAATTGCATTCACCGTTTCATCGATCTGTAATACCAAATTATATATTTACATGCAGCAAACACTTTGCGGGAATACATAATTATAATAAATAAAATAACTTTGTTTCAATTTCACTTTATTATTTCTTCGTCCAACCTAAACCTTCCTCAGGGGTGAATACACAATATATTGAACATAATACAGTAATACATGGTATTTAAAAGAAAATTAAAACGCGCGCATTACGAATGGAGCATTTGAGTTACCGGCGTGCCTACTTAATTTGCTCGTTGATTTTTTTTAACATTAAAAAAGATAATTTACACGAATATTGATCGTGGTAAGACCGGTAAAAGGTTACACCGTCGCTTTTTCTATCTTTTCAGAACGACGTGTCGTCATCTATGCACTTTGCAGTTATCATTGGAGATGCGACCGCTTGTAATCGACTGAAGCCCGGGTTATCTCAATGATGCCAATTGGCCGCTTCTTGTTGCCCAAATTTTAACGTATAGCTCTCTATGGCTAACCCTAAAACACTAAAAAAGATGAGCAACTAATTAGCTTCACTCTTTCTTAATGAGTAGGTATCTATTGTAGAGCTGCAACTAAAATCGAACACAAATCTCTTAAATCAAAGGCGAATGCATGGAACATTACACTGAGAAGACCGTAGGGTCATGCATTCTCACTAAAACACCACTGCAGTTTATTCAGAAATAATAATAATAATAAAAACTACTCAAACAAAGCATGATAATTGCAGTTGTATATGAATTACCAAATCCTCGCAATCTCAAGAGTCTTGTAAAGGGCACATCGCGATCCAACATTCGCAGGGGTCAAATCTCCAACCCACCAGCATCGCTTCTCGCATCCGGTCAAGCGGGCAGGCACTAGCAGGTCTCGCCCGGGAGCGAACCCACGATTTATATTTTATACTTGTGCGGTGCACCACCATGCCATACCTGCATCTACCATACCACTGACTTATAACATGTACGTATACACGTCGTACACGCGCGTTTCGTACAAACACGAAGCCCGCACGAACCGGTCAAGGACATTCATCAACGGAACCAACGTGATATAAAAATATACCAGGTACATTAATTAAAACGCTGTTTGAGTCTCTTTTGCACAGATATTTTTTGTGTAATTTTTTATTTTAAATAAAATATCTGTGGGGAAATAAACTCACTGGCAAACAAGCACATAAGTAGTAGCCTTCAGTAAATTTTCAATGATAAACAGGATTTATTATGAACTAATCTGATTTTGTGACAAAAAAAATCTAAATCATTTTTTCGACAACTCGCATGGCGGGTTCAATGTTTTTCATACTAATTTTAAAATGTTATAGCATCCGTTTTACATATTGGATTTCATTCAAACTACTCTCTAAACCTTAATAAGAACAAACTGCTATTTTCAGCGAAACCATTGAGTAATTTTCAAGAAAATCGGGGACATACGGACAGTTGAGGTTACCCACCATTTTCCCACCCCGGTATAAGTAACTTATGGTTACTCCTTCAGGGTGCACGTCAAGGACTCTATTTTTTTTAAATTAAACGAATCTATAATTTTTAAAGGAGGTTAGTCACATACGCACATAAAATTGGTTAGTACAGGTACAGACGACGACAAAATATAGCCCTTAGGGGCTCCGGTCGATAACCGGAGTAATCAGAGGTGGAATGCGGGAGTGTACCAACAAACCTATAAATAAATAAACAAGAAACACTAAAACACATTATATCCAGAACAGACCGTAGCCACGAAACCATGGCAGTCCTTCCAGAGCAGTGCAAAGCGACTTCCTGCTTCCGACACTTCCCAGTGAAGCATTTGTGGACATACAGACAGACAAACATTCATTTTTATACAGTGACGATAAGCGTTAAATAAATATACCCCAACAAATACAATTCAGCCATACATCATACATGTCACGACTCATCAGGTGAGCAAACTAAACTACAATTCCACATACAATAATAATATACCTGTAAGTATATTACCAATTTATTCTTTTATAATGTATCGTGGGCGAACGTGCGCAGAGATACGGTGTGATGGATGGGCGAAGAAAACGCTTCGTCATCGAAAGATCAAAAGAGAGACAAACAAATGTATTACTATTATTATTATACAGATCTGATGATTTTAAGGATGACAGCTGGGCAAAAAATTTCGGTAATTCAAAAAATATTATGTGTCGAACCCGTAACCTCAAAATTGTTACTGATAGATCAAAGAGGCGGTGGTCGAATTATATTTATTTGTACAAAAGATTTAAAATCACATGAGACATATTTATTATAATTTCTTCAAAAGATTGGTATTTACTTTGTGGTGATATTATTAATAAACGAATTAAAAATTACTTTGTAATCACCACATTATTAATATATACAAATCAACATGTTTCGAAAGCGAAGATTTCCTCATCAGGACATACAGAACACTAAAAAATAATAATGTCGATAGACAAATGATAAACATAGAACACAATAATGTGAGAATACACAGATTATAAACGTAGGTCAGTAATTAATCAAAAATGTTAATTAAAAATTATTATTAAACATTGAATAATAAATTTATATTAGAAATTTAAAAAAAAAACATATTTTTATTATTAATATAAATTCAAGATATTCGTGAATACCTATTTAAAAAAATATATTTGATAATTAATTACATTTAATTGACTATTAACATTTCAAAAATTTCAAACTTGTCTAATTGTAAACCGGCTGCATTTGTATGTTAAATTTTTAAACCTTTATTTATAGCCAAATAATGATTTGTTTCCAAAATATGGTTGGCTATTTCAAAATAATTATTATTACTTACACAAATAATTATTAAATAATTTATAAAATAAAACAATAACTTTGTTTACATCACTTTTATTTATACTTTAGCCGACCGGGTTTCGCTACTACCGTAGCTTCTTCAGGGCAGTATACAACTAAACTATGAACTAAGATGCACTTGTGTTTTGGATTGATACAAACAGGCTAGTGAAGGGCCAAGGGTGGGAGACCAGCAGGTACCTGCTGACCATAACACATGTGCATCTTAGTTCACAGTTTAGTTGTATACTGCCCTGAAGAAGCTACGGTAGTAGCGAAACCCGGTCGGCTAAAGTATAAATAAAAGTGATTATAATGTCACATCACCAAGTTACCGCTTCATATGAAAATATATTAAATAATTATTATACAAATTATCCAATTATTATTATTATTGTCATATATTTTACGCTCGTGTAATATTATAGTTTATTTTTTTATCATAAAATATGTAAAAGCCCCTAAAGGGCGTATATGATAAAATAAATAAATAAATCAAGTGTTTTGACAATTTTATTTTATTTTACTATAAAATATAAAATTAAGTAATATGTATAAATCTGTCTTATAGAAAGAATACATTTATGCAGAACGATCGTGACAAAAAAAATATTCAAAAACTTATGGAAAAACTATTTTTATCCCAAATTTGTCACATTATGTTAATTTTCCATTACTTCATCTGAAGCGACCTGCCAGGTAAGTATGTTTTTCTGTATCTGTTTGTACATAATTAGATAAAGAATAGGAAGTAATATTTGTACAGCGCCCTTAAGGTGATTTTTCACAAAAACGGCGCTATACAAATCATACAATTTTTTTTTCTGGTTGGTTTTTGTTGGGGTAGGCACAGCTTTTCAGCCTATATGGAGTGCACGCCAATAGGTATTGTAGAATGAAATATAAAGGAATCGCTCTTCAACAGCTTTTATATATTATTTGAATGAAAATTTAGATAATAAATTAATCAAATTTAGAATATTTTTGAACGAACAAAGGAAAAAGCTTGAGAGATTTCTGCCTTTGTAATAAGATCACTTGCAAGTCGAATAAATCACACGCTTTACTTTAAGTGAGAAATTCTTATGAACAATTTAAAGCCTGATAGACGGCGAACATCATTTAATTGATTTTTTTTTTATTACAGTTTTTTGTGGATTTTAAGCAAAAGCGGTCGTTTCAAATTATTATTCAGTCAGATTAAAGCAATATAATATACATATACACGAAATACATACACAACATGGCAAGCAATCCATTAGCTACGAGGGGGGGGGGCAATTTATATAATTTCCACCAAGATGAAATTAAAAAAGAAAAAAGTCTAGGAATATTTAAAAAAAAATGTTTCTTAAAAAATTAAATTAACACAATAATAAATACATTTATTTAATTAAACATTCTAATTAAGTAGAAGAAACGTAATTTCATTTTTTTCTGGGATTAAATATATTTTTATTTTTTAAATCTTAAAAAAGAGTGATATAACAGTGTACCTACGTATAGACTATGTTAGAATGTGGATGAAACAACAAGTTTGTGTCAGTACAGAGTTATTTGGCTTTCCATCCTCTCTTAGTCGTTAAGACGCAAAGTATCGTACTCAGTATCGCCCTGGTGAAAGACCACCATTCCGAATCCAAACGTTGTTTGACATGGCTATAGCCGTGTTATGTGACTAGATATGAATAGTCAGGTAGTTACTTCCCAACCTTCCTCCTATCCATCTCCTACTCTTCCCCAGTCCATTCAGCCTGACCACATAACCCAATTGGAGATGCCATAGTTCCACTGGCTCCTGACAGTTGTGACTCGTGCAGTATTCACATTACAAAGGTAAGAAGTAATTTTTAATGAGGGTACCGGTACAATAAATTCCCTCCTAATAAAAATTATTATAATTTATAAATATTGCTTTCTAGTGTTTATCTTCTTTTATACAAACAGATACAGAAACATATTTAGCTGGCTGGTCACTCCAGATTAACACGTTATATTATAGTTTAAGCTTGAGAATATATGATTTTGCACGCACAGGAAATATTAGAAAATGTTTTATTATGTACCCGGCCTTGCTGGGGATAATATATATATATTTTTTAAATAAAGTTATGAAGTTGTGAATTCTTACTTGTCCTTTGGGTGCCATAATTGATTTGACAGCGAAAGTAATACCTTGTGACGACTATTACTATCTCTAAACAAAGAAACATTCATTAGAAAATGTTATTTCACTCAAAACATTTATTTTTTAATGAATCGCCGAATTGTTTCTTGTTGCTAGGTCGCTAATTTCTGGGACAGTGATCTGATGAAATTCCTTTTGATCTAGAGAAAAATACGTAATATGGAAAAGACCAAAACAGCATTTTTTTTTACAGAATGAATTTTTGTCTTACCTTTTTAATCTCCGATTGAACTCCCAATGCGATATGCCACGAACGGCCACTGGTAATTTAAAATGACTTTCCTATAGAGATAATCATATTGAAAAGACTTTGCAATCTTTTCCCTTTGTGAAAGGAACACGGCACGTCTTCGAAAAGCCGCTTTTTGCCACAATGATCGATTACACTCTAATAGCTCATCAATCGTCATCCAATATAAAACGTATTATTTATAATACAATACCATACATCTAAAGAAAGACAATACACAAGAAGCGGTAATCCCGTTTCCTTCTTTTCCTAAAGGTATTGCTTTCCTATTGAAGGAATTATTATTACAACATTAGGTGCTACTTGTAAAAGCAATTTCGCCGATGTATTCACATTTCAGAGGCAAAGCCGGCAGCGGCAACGAATTGCGCCTATGATTGGTAAGAATGCATTTTCCTTTGCCGCACTCGATTTGATAGGAATTTCAATAACAATTTCTCGTAGAAAAAAAAACCTATCCAAGCTACGTACAATCGCACAATTCTTTGGCAAGGGGCACGGACTGATTGCGTTCTCACGAAGCGAATGGAAAAGGGAGTTTCACTTGAGGAACAGATAGTTATAAAGTTGTGGGATAAAAATGTGTTAGAAGGCTGTATAGTGATCGATATATTTTATTTATTGTTTAGGAAGATTTACAGATTATTAATAAATATTATTTTTAATAAATATAATAACAATAAATTGTTTTGGAGCAGGGACGTTTTGCTAAAAAGTACTCAAAAAATTGTCTTACGGTGCATAAGGCGCTGGACGGGCAGGCACCATCATACGAGTACTTGACTGATCTCTGCGTGAGGAAGAATCTTATTAATTGTTTTTGTGTTTAATACGTAGAACTCCGTGAAGTATAAGTACAAGAGAATTTTTTAATGACTCAGTCCTGAAATAATTGTTACAATTAAATAAAATTTTATATCGAGTGGTTCTAGTTGGAACATTAAATTTATTTAGGCTGACTAAAGTGCATTCCAGACGAGCGGGTGGCCCAGCAGTGTGTTCGACGGAAAAAAAATTAACAGAGTTTTTATTTGTTGACTTGGCCAATAATGGCAATCCTCCCTGTCTTCGCTGAGCGAAGCGGTCTCGAAATTTGAAATTTCGCTTTAGCGTAACTTTTGCTTTTTACATCTCATATGTAATTCATTATTTCCCTACAGTAAATTAAAAAATACACATCATACTTTAAAAGTTTATACTTTAAACTTTTACATCTCATATGTAATTCATTATTACTCTACAATAATTTTTAGAAAAATGCATCATGCTTTAAAAACAAAAACAAAAAAAAAACATTTTTTTTTTTTTTTAATTTTACTTTATGGATTCTTTTATATTCTTTCATGTATGTGTATATTAATATGAGCTAAACTTATCAATTTGACTGTCCTAAAACGGGATTTGTTCCTAGTTGGACAGTCAGAGCCTTCTTAAATATTTTTGTAAAATAACGTGTGACTTGGCCAATAATGGCAATACTCCTTGTCTCCGCTGAGCGAAGCGGTCTTGAAATTTGAAATTTCGATCAATAAAGGGCGATTTCCAAAGTCAAAATATAAAAACTCGGTTAATTTATTTTTTGCGTCGGCCACACTACTGGACCACCAGATCGTCCGGAAGGCGTTTACATCAGGCCTGTCTATAAAACCATCAACAATTTTGAAAATAAAAGTTAGGTCAGAAACAAGTCCTTGTATTTTTTCGGCATTCACTATATAGCAATTTCTAGACATTTTGTTTGGAAGTTTTATTTACTATGTACTTTTGCAATTTTTGAATTATTAAATGTGATGCACAGTATGTAGGTATGACTACTAGAAATTTTAAAACTAGAATAAGAGAACATGAACTCTGTTTACGAAATAATAACTATTCCGAGTTTGCTAATCATTTATTAGAGACAGGCCATAGCTTCAATAAAGAAAAAAACTAAGTTTAAACATTCAAATATTGATAGATATTTTAAATTGTGCTCCGTAGAAACTTTAGAAATTAACAAAACAATTAAATCTAAAATTAATTTGGTAAACAAGATAATAGCTCCCTGTAAATCACCTTTGCTAACCATGTTTCCTATTAACTTTGATTCCTCCCACCGCCCACCCCTCTCCAAATCACCACTCCCTCTACCCTCACCTAATGGTGACTAATTTTGTTTCTGTACTTGTTTAATTTAAGTTAGTTTTAAGAACGCTAGTGAATGGCACGGTTGTGTCGAAACCGGTAGCGAATTTAATAAATCAAAAATAGAAAAATTACATAGTAAATAAAACTTCCAAACAAAATGTCCAGAAACAAGTGTTCTATCTGAGAGTTTTAATAATTTTAGTTCTTTCATTAAGTAATTGTAATTTATAGTTTCAATAGGTAATCCGAGTTTACAGTTACCATATCTTAGAAATTTATGTTGAACTTTTTCAATGGAGTCGGAGTGAATTTTATAGCGAGGGGACCATAAGAATTACATTCGACTTGACTACGAACTAAGGAAGAGTATAATAATTTGAATGTTGAAATTTTCCCGAAGTCTCTACGAAGTAACTGAAAAGTAATTACAACTGACTTAACAATAAAGCTGAAACAGAACCAATATGATAAATACCCCAGTTAAGATTGGTATGACATGACTTTACGATAGACACATTAAATAACTAACCGTACCAGCATCCAACACAACATCTACTAGTAATGAATCCATGTAGTATTGGCTCTTTCCTCCATTCCGACCTTGCTACATGGGATGAATGTTTAATCCTCGGTTCCTGCTCGCCTATCTGACGGGATCTTGTTTCAATCCAAGTCATGCTGTAATGTAATGCTGTCTCGGGATGGATCTAACATACTGCGTTATCGTTATCGATACTGCATCTTCAATCAAGGTACATATTCTTCGTTTCTGGCAAGGAACGTCAACAGAGGTGCTCGCATCTACAGGGAATCAGCGGCGTAACGTCGTAAAATTACTAATTTTGATGCAAAAATAATGTCTGCAATAATAGTAACAATATTTTGAAGATTTATAAAGCGCCATTTTTGTGAAAAATCATCCCAAGGGTGTTGTAAAATACATCTTCAAATATAAATTTTAAACTCAAAATTCCGAGTGAAAATACTAATTATGTAAGTTTGATGAATCGATTCCATTGATTATTTCAGACCTAATTATATTATACAGAATCATTAACAACCCAATTGACAGCCCTGCCATAGACGCCACTATTAAATTAAATGTACAGACGAGGAACACAAGACAAATTGCTGCATTTTTCACACAATAAACTATCAGTCTCATTAATTAGCCAATAGGTTTCATGATCTGGGTAACAAATGTGGAGGTATTGTTGATATATTTTCTGACTCCACTTATACAGTAAAGCGTCATCTATACCAGCACTTTGATGAATCCTGCATTTAAGTATTGTAGCGTGGATAATGCATTTGTGTTATAATATTGTTTTAGTTTTCTATTTTATTTTGAGATTAAACGTTTAACAAAATTGTTCGTTACTTTATGGTTTTAAATCTCCACGTGGTTATAATTTTTTCCATGTAAAAGCCCAGATGGGCGTATAATCAAATAAATAAATATACATATCTGCCCTGATGATGGACACTGTCTCTGTCCGAAACGTTGGCTAAAGGAGGGGGAAGCGCAACACGGTATAATACCTCAAATATTATTGAAGAAAAAAATGTCTTATTAAAAAGTGGTTATTGAAATCGTTTTGTACGTTACATCGGGTTAAGTGGACCGCCCGCCTCTGCTATAAACACTGAACATACTCGTAGACATGTTTCAAGTTTGTCATTGGAAGATGCAGCATGTCTCGCCCATCATTACTATGTAGTTCCTCGGTTTGGTCCTCTGCCTCTACCCTGTCCAGGATACGCTCCCCCGGTAGATGGCTGATGGGTCCAATCTGACGTGAGATCCCCTTCTGCTTGGTTCAATATTCGATACACGTCGTATTACAGATTCAGTCCTTGGGAAAAAATTAGTATTTATAAGAGGAAAGAAAAAGCCCCCATGGTACTAATAAACTTAACTGAAATGATTCTTACTTATTATTTCAATATAGCAAAAGTAGCACGTAACGTTAACATAAGAGTCAAAGAACACTTACGTTAATAATAATAATAATTGGATGATTTGTATAGCGCCGGTTTTGTGAAAAATCACCTCAAGGGCGCTGTACAAATATTTCTAACTAATTATGTACAAACAGGTACAGAAAAACATACTTACCTGGCAGGTCGCTTCAGATGAACACAGTTTTAGAAAAAAATATTTATAGAGATGATAGTTTTACATGGTTATTTGTTTCTCCTTTTCTATTGATGTTACATTTATTAGATGATTGGTGGCACAAGAAGAGTTGGTATTTATTGAATTATTGGTATTAATTTTTAGGACTGGAAAGTATTCATAAAATGAATTTTAGGAATCGAAAATATCTATAAAATTACCTTAAAAGGCGTAAAAAGCTTTTAATAAATATTAACGTTTTTTTAAATTTATTTTACACTTTGGTTATTTACAGTGTTGCGGGCTGTGCGTGAATTTTAATTCCTTTTATTATTTTTATTTTTTTATTTTATTTATTTATTTAATGACTTTAGGTAAGTACTAACCGGCTAGCCTAGCTAAGCTAAACTTACGTTGTTTAAAAAATACTGGTTTTTGTGAATTGTAAACCACCCAATCTCATCAGACCATAATAATAATAATGTTTTATTATATTCTGTTTTAATAACAAATAATTATATCCTCACTGGTATTTCCCGTGCTGAGGATTTCATTTACAAAATATTAAATTACATTATGTTAAATTGACGCGCTTGATGAAAAAAAAATAATAATTGTAAGGTGAGGTGTTTTGAGTGCAGTTAAGTGGTTTCGGTCTTAGTCTGTATTTGGTGTTAATATATTTTCTTTTTCATATTCCCTATGTAATGTATCCGGTGTTTTATTTGATTTTTAAATTTATTATGGTTGTTTCGATTTTTAAAGAATAATGGCATTTTATTGTAGAGTTTAGTGCCATAGTTGGCTTGGCGCCCTCGTGGCAGCCGGCTGCGTTTTGTAGTCGCTCCCGATTTACCTTGGAAGGATCGGGAAGTTATTAATTTTCCCGGTGTAAAAATAGCATAAAATAACCGCAATAATTTTTGGGTTACATTTATAAAAAATTACATAATTTTAGTGCTGTCGTTTCGAGCTTAAATCAAGTTTATAATAAAAAGCCAAATATTTTGAGTTGAAATCTGCTTCGTTCTTCCGAATTAACGCATTAGACATCGGTCACATCCTTAGAGTAATAATACATCTGGCGGCGGTCGGTCGAACACGTGCGGAACTAGTGAAGCGCGGTGGTTGTAAAAATATTGTATACAACCGGGAAGTGAACCCCAACAAGAACACCAGCTGGAGCGAGAACGAGCCTTTACCTACGTCATTGAGATAGTGGCCAAGTACCTCAACAAGCACGACTTGACTTTGACCTGATCTGCCGGGTGCATCAGGTGGTAGAGGACGGGTATGAGTTCTTTGCCAAGAAGCAACTGGCACTGCAGAGAATTCGATAATGCAGGAGCAATGATGTCAGTGGACTACACGATGAAGTGCTCCTCCGGATCCTGAAGCCGGCTGACAAGCGCCTGGCGTACGTGCAGACGAACATCAATCCGACCCCTCACGCCACCAGGGGCGTAACCAAGACAAAGAAGATTTTGAGGGCCCTCTGGATAAATCCCACCGGCCACCATCCTCCCCCGCCGCTCCACCCTTTTAAGAGTGTTCTGTGTTATTTATCCTAAAAATATGGATAATAATTCTTTGTCTTAGCTTAAATACATTCTTGAATATAATGGAAACAGTCACTCTATCATTTGTATTATCGTCTTGCAATATTAAATACATTCTTGAATATAATGGAAACAATCACTCTATCATTTGTATTAGCGTCTTGCAATATTAAATACATTCTTGAATATAATGGAAACAATCACTCTATCATTTGTATTAGCGTCTTGCAATATTAAATACATTCTTGAATATAATGGAAACAATCACTCTATCATTTGTATTAGCGTCTTGCAATATTAAATACATTCTTGAATATAATGGAAACAATCACTCTATCATTTGTATTAGCGTCTTGCAATATTAAATACATTCTTGAATATAATGGAAACAATCACTCTATCATTTGTATTAGCGTCTTGTAATATTAAATACATTCTTGAATATAATTTAACTTCATCTCTTTATATGGTCTATAAATAATGTGTAATGATGGCCTGTCCAAAAAAATAAATAAATAAATAAATAATAATAAATTCATAGAATAGACGTAATATAAGAATAATATAAGAATAGGAAGTAATATTTGTACAGCGCCCCTGAGGTGATTTCTCACAAAAGCGGCGCTATAAAAATCATCCGATTATTATTATTATTATTATTATAGTTTAAGAAGTTTTTTTGTTTAAGAAATGTTGTTTGTGTTTTTGACTTTAAGATCTAGTGTTCCTAGATCAGATGCAATTGATCAATCGATTGCATCTAATTACACTGTCTAACAGGAGAATTATTTTAGACCTTTTTTTTTTTTTTTATATGAATACCTCACAAGAGTCCCAACTGCTCCCAACCGTCTGGAGCCAGTGAGACTATGGCATTCCAATTGGGGAATGTTGTGAGGCTGAAGGTATTGGGGAGGGGAAGGAGAAGGGGAAGAGGAAGGTTGGGAATACCTGGCTATTCAGATCTGGTCACAAACACAGCTAAAAGCCATTTCAAGCAACGTTTCAATTCTGAATGGTGGTCTTTCACCAGGGCGATACTGAGAGTATCTTCCACTCTGGAACGTGCGCAAATATACTCTATATTATTTTTAAATGAATTAATTGTGAAACAACACAAATTCATTAAATAAAAATTACTTGCGCACGCCGGGATTTGAACCCGCGACCTTCGGATTCGTAGTCGAGAGCCTTACCCCTCGACCATGGAGGCCGTCGAAGACCTAGTTGTATTATATAGTCATTTACCACCTAATTGGCAGACCTGCCATCGTCGCCACTATTAAATTCCAACTACCGACGAGGAACACAAGACAAAATGTAAATTTTTTTTGCAATACATACCATACACGACCAACTCTTAGTCTCACTGACCAATGGGATGCATGATTTTGGGCAACAAATTTGGAGGTATCGTTGATATATTTTCTGACTCCATTTACAAAACAATACGTCATCTATACCAGCACTTTTAATCAATATTCGTGTAAATTAGCTTTCTTAATGTAAAAAAAAAATGAAGGAGCTTGAAGTTGGCGCGCCGGTAACTCAGATGCTCAGAGCCGCGGGACTTCATTGGTTGAGTTCGTTTGGGGACAGAAGAATTCGAGCGACACCGACAGCCGCATCATCCATCCCCCTACCCACTTCACGCGCGGCAACAAGATATTACCGGTTCATGCGGGAGCCGCTAAAATTTGCGTATTATCAGTTGTCTTCCATAGTATGGACTACACGTCCATCGGCATATACGAACATGTTCAGAGTTTTGTGCCCATACTTTGTGTCGGTTTGGGTTAGGTTATATCGGTGGGCCCATAGCCCATAGCCCATAGCCCATAGAATACAAGTACAATGGGTGCGGAACAGTACACTGTACGTAGAGTAACGTGAGGCACTTCGGTCTGGGTGTCGGGACACAATGGGGCCGAGGCCGGCTAATGCGCAAAACATCTGGCAGATTCTGTTGACTGGGGAGGGGGTGTGTGTGAGTTTTACGTAGAAATAAGGGATGTTCAACCAACGGCTATTGATAATAATAATAAAGCGAGGCTTTCTAAACATGTTATGTATACGAGTATATTAAGTAAGGATTACATAATCATTTTTAATTCATTTATTAACAATGACGCCACAAAGAGGATACCAATCTTTTGAAGAAATTATAATAACAATTGGAAGATTTGTATAGCGCAGTTTTTGTGTGAAAATTTACCTCAAAGGCGCTGTGATGTTATACGTTTACTATAAACCAGAAAAATGGTTGATAATGAAGTAGAAAAACTCACAAATACTGATCATAAAAATACCCCTTTTTCAAAAATCTTTTCTTTTCATTTTTTTTTATTAGTGACTATATAAATGTGAAAATATAAAATAATTACATTTGATTTGTATAGCGCTGTTTTGTGAAAAATCATGTCAATGGCAATGTAATATGACGCATTTATGAAGTGCTTATACCAACCTTGATGTATGGCAGTGAGCCATGAAACTGACAGAGGAAGGAAGAAAGTAGACTTAATGCTGTAGAAATGAGATCTCTGAGGCGAATGTGTGGTAAAACCATGTATGATCGTGTGACAAATGTTGAGAATAGTAAAGAATGTAAGGCTGATGTAAGAGTAATAAGTAAGATTAAGAAAGGGGCGGTAGATGGTTTGGGCATGTAGAGCGAATAAACGATTAAAAGAGTGTAAGGACAATATATGACGCGAATGTGAATGAAAGAAGAAGCTGGGGAAGCCCGACGAAGACATGGCACAATCAAGTGAATCAAATACTTGATTCGGAAGGTAACCATGTCAGAAGTCGAAATAAAATAAGAAAATGTACGAGACGATCTATGAATGTGAATGAAGCATGAAGTGTATGCGAAGATCGAGTTGTTTGGCGGTCCGTCCACTCTGCCTACCCCTGCGTAGAAGCGGCGTGATGGTTAGTTAGTTATTTACTCGTTAAACTTTTCTATTAGTTTTATAACTGAGGGAAGCATGTTGTGGAGTTTTATTGCAAAATATATATGTTTTCTTTGCTCTTTTGATATTTGTACTTTACATTTGATTATTTATACCCCTAGTTTATTCTAAATTGTACTTGTAAGTGAGTCTGCTGCTCGTGAATATTTTACATCATAGGTTTAATTTGCATATATAAATATAATAATAACAGATATACTATGTAGTATATCTGTTATTATAGTATATTAGGTTAGGTTAGTTAGTATAAAGCGCATTCGAGGTGAACCTTCACAAAACTGCAATACAGAAATTATATCATAATTATTATTTGTTACACGGTAAAATTCACGCAAAGTAAGATAAAAATGACCTTATTTCGGACACACAGACATGCTTGTCTATCTATTCAGTAATCGGACGAAACAATATAGTAACTACTATTATACTCGTACGTTATACTATTATTATAACACGTTGAAAGCTTTACAGCCCCCAAACAAGCAACCATTAGATCCAATTTCACGCGAATCACAAAAAGGCACCCTTAAAAAGGTTTGACAGCTCTGTCCCTCATATAAAACTGTTCCCATAACATATGTGCCAGAGGACCAATTATGTGGCGCAAGTTCACATCCCAACTGAAGGGCTCATTTGGAATCTGGACCTACGAGAGAATTCCCCGCCGCGAGTAACGTACGTTATACATTATATCGTAAGGGTCAATAAATGGCACGAAAATCTGGTCATATGAGCGACGATAAACAATATAAAGATGTCTTTGGCTTTCTGAGCCCCTGGATAAAAATGGAGAGAACGAATACACGGTGTTTGGTTATTCTTTGGTTGTTGGTAGGTGCATAACTCTGTAAAAGGGCATTGATTCGACAAACTCAATAAAGTACTAATATTACAATATGTTTTGTATTTCTTGGACATTAATTATGTAACAATATCTAGACTAGTTTGTTTCAACAGTTTTAATCACTATTACTTTTGTTACTTTATTTTATTACTCGTCACATCCGTGTCATTGTCATTCACTAGCTTCTTAAAACTAATAAATGTATTAATATTAGTTACTTATTTTGGAGGGCAGGGAGAAGGGGTGTGATGAAATTTGAGAAATAGCTGGTAATTAATATAAAATTATTTGAATATTTGAGACGCTCTAAAACGTGCGGTGGGTAAAACGCTTGGCTAGTCTAGTAGACGGGTGGATTTAATTCTAAACTCATACTCGAAAATGGTCTGTTATAACTAAAAGCTACTGTTTCATGATGGACCAAGGACTTCAGTATCTTCAACATCAGAATATACTTATTTCATTATTAAATCGTTATGAAATGTTACAACGGTACGATTTTGAGCGTCCCCAAGTGTCGACCACAAATCCGGGCATATGACGAGCACCTGTCTCTTTCGGCTGTCGCCCAGCTGGCCTAATCCTGCGCCCAGTTTACATTAACACGACCATTAAAGCGCGTTAGTACGTAGAGCACAGGTAATCCCGAGCGCAGCGTTAAACAACAGTGCTTTTCCCATTAGCCGGGTTGGCAGAACACCAGCGAACAGGCTTTATTAAGCCGGTATTTGTATTACATTGTCGCTAACGACAGCTGCAAAGCTGTATTAGTAAAGGAAGAAGTTTTGCATCAACACACAAGACATTGATGGACAGTGTCCCGAATGTTTGCTGCAGGAATCGAACCCGCGAAATATCTATGAAATAAAATTACATAAAACGTTCTCTTTTCAGTTTTTTAACACTTTTAACATCGGAACACAGATCGACACGGATAACTTTGCAGTTGGCGGTACAGCCAGCATAGGTGTTGAAGATACAATGACGAAATAAACATCTAATAATAGGCTTTATTTGGAACAATCCAAAATTTCGTGAAAGTTGTAAAATTTTTGTAATAACTATTATTAGGAAATGAATTAAAAATTACTTTGTATTCACCACTTTATTAATATGCACATATCAACATGTTTCGGAAGCGATGCTTTAATAATAATAATAATAATAAATGGATTATTTCTATAGCGCCGTTTTCGTGAGAAAATCACCCCAAGAGCGCTTTACAACATAATTCATCTAACCTATACCTTATCACTTAGACTTATATGTAATAATTTTCATATGAATTAATTGCTAATGACTGACAGCTAAGATTTATAACTAGAAACTGCCTAATTCAGACTTGAGTGACTTATATCTGAGACTTACATAGCTAGCTTACTTAACTTACAACCTACACCTGTAGCTAGTGACTTAAAACTAGTGGCAGAGGTTTACAACTAACATATTTACATTTTAGAATAAATTATGTATAAAATGTTACTATTTACAAAATCAGAACACAACCTGATATTGAACAGCAGTGGGGCGAGTTTGTATGTGATACATCTCAGCTGCATTTGTATGCCTCTGATCAGTTTGAGGATAATATACATACATATATATCATATTCTACATGTTAATAAAGGTGGTAATGCTAGACAGATACTTTTATACGAAATTTAAAAAATGTTATGAGCGCCAAAAGAAAAAGGAAGTTTTTACCTATATTTTACGAAATATTAATATAATGAAAACATTTAAATACATTTTCTTGTTTCTGCATTTAACTGTTTGCTTTTTTAATGTGGCATTTGTAAATCTACTAACAAAACGAATAGCTTATAATGCACAAATTTGTTTTTGTTTTCAAAATTCATTTTTTTTTTTTTTAATATAAGACGTTATATTCCAAAGTCAAGAAAGTGTCGACAAACACCGAATTGTCTCAAGTCGCTATTTATTATGGTACCCCTCTCACCAACTGTGTGACTGCCGCTGTATTCGACGATTCGCCAAAGGATATCAACAGTATATTTTGATGAAGTATAATATCTTCTCTCGAATTTATTTTTAAGCCCCATCTAAAAAGACCACGACCCGCCACTGGCCTAAAACTAAAAACCATTATACCATTCGCGTGACCACCAACTGTGTGACTGCCGCTGTATTCGACGATTCGCCAAAGGATATCAACAGTATATTTTGATGAAGTATAATATCTTCTCTCGAATTTATTTTTAAGCCCCATATAAAAGGACCACGACCCGCCACTGGCCTAAAACTAAAAACCATTATACCATTCGCGTGACCACCAACTGTGTGACTGCCGCTGTATTCGACGATTCGCCAAAGGATATCAACAGTATATTTTGATGAAGTATAATATCTTCTCTCGAATTTATTTTTAAGCCCCATCTAAAAGGACCACGACCCGCCACTGGCCTAAAACTAAAAACCATTATACCATTCGCGTGACCACCAACTGTGTGACTGCCGCTGTATTCGACGATTCGCCAAAGGATATCAACAGTATATTTTGATGAAGTATAATATCTTCTCTCGAATTTATTTTTAAGCCCCCATCTAAAAAGACCACGACCCGCCACTGGCCTAAAACTAAAAACCATTATACCATTCGCGTTCTCCTGTTGCCCTCGTACAAATTCACAATTATTGGCATCTCTATAAAATTCTTCACCCCGTGCTAAACCAACGAATGAAGCAAAAACAATCGACAAAAAACCACTCTCATTCTAGAGCGAAAATCCCAACAAGGCTAATCTTGACGGGGATTAGTTGTACGAAACGAATAAAGGAATAGCTAGTATAGTTTGGTTGTTGTATTATGTATAGTTTATATAGGGGCCGGCCTATCCTCAAACGGAGAACTGCTCAAAGGGGATTTAATCGTTTCCCGCTTAATGAAAGGCCCTCAATCAAAAGCCAATACACTGAGTAACTTGTAATCGTTACTAATGGCTCGAACTAGGAGAATGATCAGTGATCAGTTGGGATAAGGTACTGATTAACTACAAGAGAATTACTATAGGCTAAAATACAAGGAACAAATTCTAACAATGGGAAGTGGGTGTGAATGTTTGTTTCTTCTGTTTCAAAAACCTGTGGTAAATGACAAACAGCAAGATATGGTATTCTTGGTCATGGAGAAAACATACTATACTATGTTAAATATATATTTCACTGGTTATTCAGGGTTATTCAAAACGATGGACTCAACTTCGCGCGTTCTCCTCTGATACACGCGGTCGGTCCCGGCTTTTTCCTTTACAAAGACATCCAGTTTGCTCAAATAGGTGATACCAACAACAAAGGTTTTTCCTATTGGGGTTCAATGACAAAGTTTACCGTATTTGTGCTATTTTGCTCTTTCTTATATTATCTTTTAAACAATTATCATGATCTCCATGATATCTGCAGATATCTTAAAAATGATTTAAATGCTACCATTATATCAAGAGTTATTCTCACCGCAACAAAACTGTACTGCTGTTTTTGTATTTCTCAACTTGTGTGATACTTGCTATAAAATTATTTAATTGCTATTATTTGATTGGAGTCAGTCTGTTATCACTATAACAAAACTATTCTACTATTTTCATATTTTAAAAATATTATTTTAAACTTGGGTACATTGATCACAACATGCATGCACCTATACTATATTGTTATATTATTGTGCTACTATTTGTACTGTTGAACTAAACTTCTGCTGACAAGCTACTTGCAGTGGCTTAGTTAGCTGCTACAAAATCCCATTATATGGAAAATTATATTATAGAATAAATAAAATATTAAAATACGTTACTTAGTAAATTCTCCTCGATAATAATCGGAACAAATTCCATATTAGGCATCCGCCTTCTGCGATATCATGTTACGTCGACTCCGTAATAGCCGCGGCATGTTTTGCTGCTAACTGGATGTAAAAATATCCTTGCCTTTTCTCGTATGCTGCGCCAGTCGGGCCAGACGTAGGGCCAGTGCAACTGGGATACAATATACAAACTGCACACATAGGATATCTCCTCAAGGATATCTCATGCATTTAAGTAACGTTGGGATGAATCCTTTCGGATTATATTAAAACGTAGTTGTGAAAAAACTGAAATGTCTGACATTTAAAAGGAGACAAAAATTGAGGGTGCTGCGATCATTTAAAAAGTTTTAAGTGACAACACCAAGATGACTCATAGAAAAAGTAAAGTAGGTAAGTTTAAAAAACACAATGGTCCAAACGGTATAGTAAAAAAAATATTTCTCTAGAAATCAGTCACTTTGTGGTTTAATATACTTGTCTGTTTGTCTTTCCTCGATTTTCTCGAAAATTACTTGACAGGATTCGCTGAAGATAGCACGGTTTGTTCTTACTAGTGCCGGGAAGGTTTAGAGAGTAGTTTGAATGAAATCCAATATGTAAAACAGTTTCTATAAAATTTAAAAATAAGTATGAAAAACATTGAACCCGCCATGTTGTATTGATATTAGCCCATAGATATACCACCATGATTATCCACAGATTACATATTCAAAAGAAGAAAGTTCGTTTGGGTAGAGTATTTTCAAAATGGAATACACCAGTAGGTACCAACTTAAGACAAAATGTTTGGAATTAAATGAAAAATCTTTGTTTCTTTGTTTATAAATAGCAATAGTTGTCACAAGGCATTACTTTCGCTGCCAAATCAATTATGGCACCCAAACGACATGCAAGAATTCACAACTTAATAACTTTATTAAAAAAAAAACCCTGAGAAAAGCCGTATAAGTAGGTATTTTTTAATTTTATTTACATAAAAATAAATATTTATTTTGTGGGATAACAATAAACAATATGACGCAACTATAAGATGTTACCTTTGTACTTCATACTTTTATTTCTACAACGTATATTTTTTTAAATTTTAATTTTTTTTAATATTATTTTTCAATTAATTTATAATGTCACACCACAAAGTGTCGCGCTTTCTATGAAGATAATAATATTATGTATTTTTCATAAAGTCATTTGGCACAATTCCTTGTTTATCGTTGTCTTTTATTGCGAACCATGACGAGGATTTGAGGAATTCAGGTCATCGGTGAGATGAAATAGACGCTGAGACTTTGTTGATTTATGTTTGCAGCGCCGTTAAAGCGCGTTTTGTTTACAGAATGATTAACACCGCTAAAACATCCATAAATAAATGCATTAATTTTTTACCGGTGCAAACAGCAAGCTAAATGAATAGGTTAACAGAGCGGAGTTCTGTTAAAATCACTGAGGTCAGAATCAATAGACTTGCTCTAAGTACAAATTCGGGTTATAATAATAAAAATAATTGGATGATTTGTATAGCGCCGTTTTTGTAAAAAATCACTTCAAGGGCGCTGTACAAATATTATTTCTATTCTCTATCTGATTATGTACAAACCGATACAGAAAAACATACTTACTTACCTGGCAGGTGGCTTCAGATGAACACAGTTTTATTAGAAAACTAGCTGATGTGTACCCGGCCATGTTGGGGATTTTTTTGTTGGAATAAAGTTATGAAGTTGTGAATTCTTGCTTGTCATTAGGGTGCCATAATTGATTTGACAGTGAAAGTAACTATCTCCAAATAAAGAAACATTAATTTGAATATTTTATTTCATTCCAAACGTACCTATTCGTATTTTCCATTTTGAAAATATTTTACCCAAAAAAACCTTCTTCTTTTGAATATGCAATCTGTGGCTAAACAGAGTGTTATATCTATGGGCTATCCTAAGTAAAACATGGCGGGTTCAATGTTTTCATACTGATTTTAAAACGTTATATAAACAGTTTTACATATTGGATTTCATTCAAACTACTTTCTAAACCTTCCCGGCACTAATAAAAAATGGCAAAATGCTATTTTCAGCGAAACCGGTAAAGTAATTTTCCAGAAAATCGAGGACAAACAAAGAAACAAACTTCCAATGATTTTTATATATATTATATTAGAAAATTTAAGGTTAGAGAAGATATGATTTTTACAGTTGCTATTTTATACTACTTTTCTATTGATAAATTTAAATTAATTAATTAAATGTATTAGAAGATTGGTGGCACAGGAGGAGTTGGTATTTATTTGAAATATTTACATTTTTTTACACATTTAGTTATTTACAGTGTTGCGGGCTGTGGACGCAATTGCGCACATGGATGGAGGCAAAGATCATGTGACACCCATTTTGGCACCAGCTTTGATTTACAGTTATCCACGTTTGTTTCGAGTGATTTTGACAGCGGTAAGCAAATTACAAGACATTTATAAAAGGGGCCAAACTGAATGCTCTGACAAAATATTCGGTTTTAGTAAACAAACCGAACGTTTTTACTTAGTTGCTATTTTATTTAAATTGGCGGCACGTCTAGCTAGCCCCCCCCCCCTTCTTATTTTGGTTTCTTCCCATAGGGTGTTGGGACATCTCTGTGTATTATTTGCTCCGTACTATTTCATGAATAATTAATAAATTTACCTTAGGGCGGATCGTATGACGGCGAAAAGGCTTCCAAGATAATAAGATTTTCTTACCTGTAGCAAAATAGAAGAAAGAAAGCATTAGAACAGCAAGTAAAATAATCTAAATATGAAAAATAACGTATTAGAAACAGAAACAAATTATTTACATTAGATCATCATACATAATTGTTTACTCTATATTATTTGTTTTTCTCATCTCTTCATAACTACTTAACTATTATTCTATATTAATTATTATACTATACTCAAATCATCTGGAATACACAATTGTTTTTTTTTCTGTACTACTTTTTTCTAGATATATTATATTACCATACCATGCCCTGCGGCGAAACGGCGGGGTGGTTAGTTAGTTAGTTATGTCCCGGGCAGGCGGTGTGTTTGTTTCGTATACAAATCCACAGTTTAATTCCTAGCTTGATGATTTTTTTCAGACTTGACCTACAAAACAAGAGGAACGTCACTGACTACATGATATTTAGAAAAACCACCCCCATCCCCATTTCGCACCCTTAAAGCCAAATTTTGTTTCCTTTGGACGAAATTTTGCACACTTGACGTTCAAAATAAGAGAAATTGGTAGGGAAAGGGGTGGGGAAAGGGGTTGGGGTAACACATCCACAACCCCAGGCAACGCTGGGTATTTCAGCTAGTTATTAAATAAATTAACAAATACAAATTGCACTACACTATGTATTGTAACATGTATGTTGTGTTGTCCCCCTCTTACAACATAACACCTTTCAATTGTTGCCTATAATATTTTGTTATTTTTCGAAGTATATGTTGTCTCACTCTATTGTCTTCTGTGCCTATATCCTACAACTGATAACTAACCCTGAATTATTATTTCTGATTTCTCGAAGATTCATCAAGTGTAGCCCAGAAGCGAAAAGGCAACTCTTCAATACGTACTGCATCAGCCTGTATACCCAGAGTTGTGGACGAACTTTAATAAAGAAACTTAAAAAAAAATGCAAGAAGACAACTCGAACCGAATGCTTTTCGGGCTGTCCTGGTACTGCAGTGCCACTGAGATGTTTGTAGAAGGGAACATTCCCGGATTCCGGGACCTAATCAAATAACGGATCGCCAAGTGCAGAGCTCGACTAGCCAAGAGCGAAAACACCTTTGTGATGGCAGCACTGGACTCCTGGCAGGGTCCCATTTACAAGAGATGGAGAAAATTCCAATGTTTTAGATTGCTAAAAGTTTATTTTCTGTTGTCGAAATTTTACACAATATTTATTTATGCTATATAGTTTTAAAAATATTTTAAATTGATGATGAATTTGTATATTTGGGAAGTATGTTTACGAGAGATGGAAAAACTGATATGGATATTGAAAGAAGGGTGAATGAAGGAAACTACATTAACAGGGGACTGAACGCGGTTAGTGGTAACAAAAATTGGTTTAATGAAGCGATGCTAGCAGTCCACAGTGGAGTGCTGATACCTATTCTGGTGTATAGTAGTGAGGCATGGAACTGGAAGAGGAAGTATGAAAGTAAACTTAATGCTGTAGAAATGATATCACTGAGGCGAATGTGTGGTAAACCACACACGATCGTGTGAAAAATCTTGAGATTAGTAAAGAATGCAAGGGTATGTAGAGCGAATAAACGAAGAAAGGAGTGTAAAGAGAATATTTGATGCGAACGTGAATGGAAGGAAACATGGCAAGATCAAGTGAATCAAACACTTGAGTCAAGCCATGTCACAAGTCGGAATGACAGAAGAGAATGTATGAGACAATGTATAGATGTGAATGAAGCAAGAAGTGTATGCCAAGATTGAGTTGTTTGGCTGTCCGCCCTCTCTGCCCACCTCTGCGGGAAAACGACGTGATGGTTAGTTAGTTATTTTCCAACAAATTTAGCTTTGTTTATTACATGTATAAATCCCCCACACCGGAGACATTCAAAGCAGAGATAAAACCAGTTAATATAAATTCATAGCGCAAAGGCATTCATTATCTAATGCAGCACTTGGAATTCATGACAATAAGCTCAAAATGTATTTACATCATCCCCCTAATACAATAAAAAAAGAAAACAAAAACCCCAACAAAAAGAAAAGTTGCAAATGCCGACGTGTAAGCTTTTAAGCGTGCAGGGGAAGATACTTAGGGAAGAATTCCACAAAAAGGTGAAACGTTTAACGAAGAAAGCGTGATGGCATCTTTCATAGAGGATGTGTTACAATTTTATAATACATGTGTTAATTAACCGCTGGACCAGCACCGACCCTCTCCGTCTCCGCCCAAATTCCATCTTATACCGTCCATTACCTTAGTGAGCGGGATTAAATATAAGATCGCCATCAGCACGTGCCGCTAGCACATAAAATACGGTTATAATTCTTTGAAATAAAAGTACAGTAGCAATAGGTAGCCCGCTCACTGGGTAGAGAAGATTATCTCCACATTTATGCACCTCTAACCACAGTTGACACGGGAAGAGGGAGAAATGTTCCCTGGCATTGTAAACAAAAATTTTACAATACGATGTATGCGTAAGTATATTAAGCGTCTCGAGTCAATGCGTTTACGTCAGTTTCAATTGAAGCGCAATTGGCGTACATGATACTCTAGCACCTCTGACGTCCGAAATAGTTTATTTCGTAAATTTTAATAGATTTTCTGTTAAACATATTCTTATTTTATCAGATACGTTTTAAATAAATATAAATATTTAAATATTATTATTAAAGCATTCATAAAAACAAAATATATATACTCGTATATTAGAATTGTGATATGTTGAGCGTGTCACAATTAATTAAATACGCATATATTCATATATTTTTAATATATTCCTGATGATGAAAGCATCGCTTTCGAAATATATAGATATCAATGTCATAATAATAATAATGATATAATTTCTATATCGTAGTTTTGTGAAGGTTCACCTCGAGTGCGCTTTATACTAACTAACCTAACCTAATATAATTGTATAATAAGTATAATAGATATCAATTATAGAGTGGTGAATACTAAGTATATATTTAAATTCATTTATTAATAATGACGCCACAGAGTGAATACCAATTGTTTGATAAAATTATAATTAAAGAAGCGATTCATTCACGTCATTTTCTAAATATTTCTAGATCAATGGTTTTGACAAAGTCGAAAATCCATAAAATGGAACGAAGCTAACGTCATGCCGAAAAACCCGCGGACAGTCATCCGTTTTCGAGATTTAAAAACAAAAAAATGACAAAGAAAAAAATATATATGCACCACTTTGGTTGCAAAATATTACAATTTTGCTGAAATATTACTCAATTTTCCCAATAATGTAGCGAATTTCAGAAGTTTTTCAGACCTGTACCGATTAGTGATCCTCTGCTAGCTAAATCCTCCATCATTGTACAAGCAAAATTTTACCACTATGATGATGATAGTAGGAGTGAGTCAAATATTGTTATTCTCAAGCTGGAAAAGTTCTCAAACGGTAAATATATACAATCCCAAATTAGATATATTTCCCATTATCCCAAAATTTCCCACTTCTTCTTAATCCCTTTGACGTTCTGTCTCTTTCTTTTTTTATATGTTGTCTCATTCTTTTGCATCTAAGCATATCTCTGTCTCACTGTTCCATTGTTTCGTTTTATATTTTGTGTCCTTATTATTGTATATCTCACCTTTCAAATTTTACCCTGACGAAGCTTGGGATAAGCGAAACCGGTTGGTGATAATATAAAAAATATAAAGAAGAATATCCCGGGCGGTATGTGTTTGTTTGTATACAAATCTACATTTTTTCCGAGCTTGATGAAATTTTGCACACATGACCTTCGAAACAAGAGGAAGCTCACTGTCTACATGAGATTTCGAAAAACCACCCCCCATCCCCCTTTCCCACCCCTTACAGCAGAATTTTGGTACTTTTTGAAGAAATTCTGCACGTCTGATGTTCAAAATAA
This sequence comes from Halesus radiatus, assembly GCA_022606495.2. Classification (NCBI taxonomy): domain Eukaryota; kingdom Metazoa; phylum Arthropoda; class Insecta; order Trichoptera; family Limnephilidae; genus Halesus; species Halesus radiatus. The sequence goes on along the minus strand of JAHDVE020011485.1, from coordinate 154,485 downwards.
AAGGAAAATTACTGGGAATGGGGTAGGGATAGGGATACAACAAGCGATGATAACCCCGGGCAACGCCGGGTAGTTCAGCTAGTTTAAAATGAAATTAATGGTTTAAAGTAAAGTGTTTGTTTTATAATATAAAATTACGTTTTCATCGCTGTACGAATCCTCGACATTTCTATAACAACGAAGAAAGCCGGCAAAGTTGGCTACTATGTATCAAGTTAGCATTCGTGTTGTTTTTCGTTGCCTTTACAGTTAGTAGCAGTAGCCAACGGTGGTGGGTAGAGGAGAACCTCCCCGGAATCCTGCGAGCCTGGAAGTTGTAGGATTAACATAAAACAAATATGTATGGACTCCCCTAAACACAATATAATAATGAACTTATTACGCGAGGCGCACAACGGAAAATAAAAAATAACTGCGGGCGACGTAGCCGGTATTGGACGGGAATTAAATAAAGAAATGGAAAGAAATACGCCGGGAACATTGTGAAATATCGTGGAATTGCGTGATTCTTTATCTAACGAGATTGGCTGGCCGGGAACTCTGCTGAACTGGAAATCCGATTTGCAGCAGGAAGCGACGTCAGTGTGCAGTACCGGGAAGTACGCCTTACTTGAAAAAATTCTAACATAATTGAGTATCGGTAGTTACATAACTCGTAACTTAATCAATGCGCACTCACAACTCTCCACTGCATAGCACAATTCAGATACATGGGTACACATTCTCCCTTTTTCCGTGCAATAAACTTTAATATTATCAAACTTAGTCGAAAGTATCTATAATTACATGTTTATTATTTTTTAAAGGATTTGGCTACTGCAACCAAAACAATAACCAAAAATGAGTTTCTCTTCAAATTCTATACCTAATTTATATTCGTATAGCAAAACTAAACACATGAACCACATTTAACACATCCATGTGAACACCTCAGCACAGGTTCTCCTAGTGAGGTGGTCACGACACATATAACACCTTACACTCCACATTATAAAACACCATACAAAGCACCTTTATTATATTTAAAAAAAAAAATATATATATATATATATATATATATATTATGTAAAGAATGGTACTGTATAATATATATATATATATAAAGAAATATAAACGTTCTCACACACACCATACATATTTCCATAATCCGTTTTATTTTTAACTCAAATATTAACTTAGTAATAACTTATCTAAGTATCAGTAGTTACATTGCTCGTAACTTAATCAATGCGCACTCACGACTCTCGACTATGTAGAACAATTCAGATACATAGGTACACAACATACACACATTTTTCACATACCGTTTTATCTTTACCTCAAATTATTTCCTAGCATGTACTAACCGCGCCGGAAAAATGTTTATAATCAATGAAATAAAATAATCACTTTGTTTACCACCAAATTTATGATTTTTATTATTAAGACGGTTTCGCTTAACACAAGCATCATCAGGGTATAAAATTAAACTAATCAAAAAATACACACTGTGTGTTCATCTATACAAATAGAATGAGACAAAACATAACATAGAACAAAGATACAATGAGATGGCGTGAAACAGAAATGAAACAGATTATTGTTTTATTTCATTAATATGTCAAACACCAAAGTGACTGCATTCTATTAAAATGTATAATTAGTATACTCGTATAACCACTGACCAGATATTTCATAGAGACATGTCATTGGTACCGAACCTTGTAATCATTTTCTAAAACCTTGTAAATTTGTACTGTTTGTTTCTCAAATAAAATAAAACAAAATAAATCAGGCCATTGTCCTTTTCATATCGCATAGACAACAAATCCGTATTTAAATAAAAACATTAATATATGAAAACAGCTGAGGAAGTCGCTGAATTTTTTAAATTTTTTTTCTGATGTGATGTGTAAATTTGTTTAAATGCGGTAAAATGTTATTAATATGATATATCACGCAGAATCAACCCTTACAGCAAGAATACTTCAAATTCACCTGCAGGTCAGATAAATAAATAAATAAATATTTTTTAATCATTGAAAATTAACTAACGCTCAAAACGAAACACGAAACCGATAAAACACAGAAAACAAAAAGATAAAGGTAGCAGCTCTATCCGGGACTTTGCGCTCTAATCCACTGAGCTACGGCTACCGTCCGTCATTTTTATCGGTATAATACTTCGATTTCTAAGAACTGTTAATATTATCATCTTCAATTGATTCCCATCTACTTTTGACTGCTACCTTTTTAAATTCTTCCCGAATTCTCGGTTCGAGTCCCAGCTGCTGACGTTATCGTTTCCTTATCTGTGTCTTTTCGGTTTCATGTGTCATTTTGAGAATTATTAGTATTACCTTCACTGATTACATATATTAGGTGTATAAGCTTCAATAAGTTATTAAAAACAAAATAATATTAATTGAAGACAAGAAAAAAGTCAACAGATGTCCTATATAAATAAAAATAGGACGTATATCCGAGACAATTTCTAAAGATTAAATATAAATTCGGGTAGAATACAAATATTTTACAATGAGATTTACAAGTTGTTCCAAAAAATATATATTTCCACGCGCATGTATCACGGGAAGATATATGACGTTAATCTAATTTATAGATATTGCGGATGTGGCAAATATGTGACCTGAAAATCAGAACACGTTGGGACGCAAAGTGAATTTATTTTTAAATTTTAAATATAATAGCCATAACCAGCGATGCGGCCTAAAACCGGCAGCCGAACGAAAACTCCACCGAATATTTTTTAATATTCAATTTAGAAAATAACATTCGCCGCGGGCTGTCGGCCCGTTTGAAGGAAGGGTAAAAGTGGAGAAGCACGGGGGATGAGGCCAGGGAAAATAAGGGGTAGAAATATAAGAAGTGGGGAAATGAAGAGCGAGGGGTAGGGAAAACGAGGAGAAGGAAAAAAATCCCTCAAAGAAAACCTCAGAGAGGGCGATATATGTGAAAAATATGAAAGGAAAACAAATATAACAAGAGCAGGGGCTAGGGGCTGCTGGGAGAAGAGAAAGGGGAGGGGTGAAGCCGCAGACCGAGGCTAGGACGCCCGCGGGCCGCACGGACAGATCGGGGGATGTTTTTTAAATCACAACCATTTTCCAGTAGTTTAAAATTATTAAAAATAATAATAAAATGTGAAAAATACAACGACCATAATGTATATATATATATATACTAGTAATAGAGTTATGTATATATATACAGCATTTGTATGACTTCTAGAAATTTCAATGTTAGAGTTAAGGAACATCTAAGGTGTTTAAATAATAACAATTATTCTAAATTCGACAATCATATTTTACTATGTAAAAAAATAGTTACCATCGTTATAAATTAATTTATATACCCCCAATTTATTTAAAACATTATCTTTATCTCTGTCATATAATTACCAATTGGAATATTAGTGTCTAATTCTCCCTGACCAACGCGTTATCAACACATATAATTAACTTCCACGAGGGTAGGCAGAGAAGAGGGAACGTCACACGTCTGTCGTGCATTCCTTGCTATTCATTCATTCTCATTCGTAAATTGGCCTACTTTATTTGGACTTTTGGCATGACCCAACAACTGAAGTATCTAATAGGCCGTATGTCTCCCAAACGCTCCATGTCTTTCAAGTTACCTTATGTAAGAAACATTGCGGTAGAATTTGTATAACCCAAGATAAATAAGAATAAGAATAATAATCATATTTGGATGATAAGTATAGCGCCGTTTTTGTGAAAAATCACCTCAATGGCGCTATACAAATGTTTTTTTTCCAATGCTCGAAAACTTTAGAAAATTTCTTTCATTTTCTACCAGTACTTCGTTGTATTACGTCCCTCGCCAATCCTAAATACACATCAGAAGACATTTCCCCGTCAAGATTTTACTTAAAAATGCGTTAGAATCATTTCCGCAGAATTTGAATAACCCCCTAGATGAATTATTATTAGAAAGTCGTCGCGAGCTCAGCACAATTTTTCAGAGACTTTTCATCCCTACAACACAACCTACAAGTGCACCCTTCCTTTGAAAAACGGGTCATAATCCGCTCAGCACGGATCTCACTACCAAACCTTACATCTTAAATTATATTTCGAAACACACAGAGGCGAGGGAAGCACGGAGAAACCGAGGAAAAGGGAAGAGACTAAGGAATATTTTACACTTCTGGTGATTTAATATTCACAGTAAATCGGCGTAACGCGGTGGAGGGCCAGCTTTAAGTATTATTTATTATTTGTTGGGCCGGTACACTTTTTTATATATTTTTTTTTATATCGCGGCGAAGCTGGCAATGGGAATATTAAATCAAGCGCTGGATTATCGGAATTGGTTAAAGCGAATACTATAATACTTCGTAAAATTTATTGAGCTGTCAATTGGAGACGAACATATAAGCTCTCCATTCAGAATGCACGAAAAGCTTTCAGATCATTCAAAGCTTTGAATTTTTTAATATTTTAAATTGTCTAGAATTGGAGGTGTAAATGAATTGGACGGGCTAAGCGAAATATTTAAAAGGCGTTGAATGCTTTAAAAAATAGCCCATATTGATTATAATTTTTTTTAAACTGATATTTAATAATTTCTAATTTTGAAACTGTCAATTCATGGTGGAATTCCATATTAAAATGATTTTTTTTTACCCTGATGTGTACCTATTATAACATAATAAAATATTAAAAAAAAACCCAACATAAATGTACCTGGTTATCCGTAGTTCATGTGACTATGGGACAAAACTGCTATAAAAGTTCATCTTAGCAAACAAGACGGAAATCACAGGGAAATAACAAAACTAGAAAGAACCATCTGTTCAAATAAAAGCTGACGAATGACTTTATATCATTTAAAAAACCCATAGATTCAGTAAATAAACACAATGTAATCCATCTTCCAGAGGGTAATAAACCATCCCGAAAGTAGTTTTTAAAAACATAATAAACAGTACCGTCAGCAATAAAATAAATTTCAAATAATAAAAACAATATTACAAAGCAGGGAACTCACTCCCGACATCGATGCTATATATACCATAGATTTAGTATTCATTGTACCAGTCTGAGGATGCCCGTGATAGGGTGAAACCGGTCCGGTCGAAAATAAATAAGTGGAAAAAAGTTACAAAGGTTTAAAAAAAAAAAATCATTTTGATATTTATACATATAATTGCGATAATTTTTAACAAAATAAGCGCAAAACGTATTATAAAATTATTAATTAAATAATTTAAAATATATACTTTGTTCACACCACTTTTATTAAAATACATAAATATTTCTACATGTTTCGACAGCAATGCCGTCATCCTCAGGAATATATGAACACTAAAAAATAATTTCAAGTATAGACAAATGATAAAAATTATAACAATAATTTAATAATAGACAAATTATGAACACAAACAAAAATTAATTAAAGTTTTTACTCAAGTGCGTCCAATATGGAAACTGAATTCAAGTAAAAAAATAATTAATGATAAAAAATATTTTGACGATTTGCATAGCGCCGTTTTTGATTTAAAAAAATCACCTCAGGGGCGCTATACAAGTGTTTTTTTCGAATGCTCTATCTTATCACCAACTATAGATAATCTATTATTACTATCTTACCCCTGAACAGTGTCCTAGTGAGGTAGGGAAATGCAAACCATAAAATAATATAATCATGTTACTTATATTTAAACATACCGTATTGTATCAAACTGTAAAACGTTCTTCCAATAAACATCCATTTATCGACACTGGAACTGAAAGTACTTATGGCTAACAAAGTGCATCCACCGGTTCATCGACCTATAATACAAAAAAAATGTACAATGCATTTGACCCATGAACGTGATGCCGCATTAAAATATACAGGAGACATATTACAATTTTCCATATTATCAGGATATATAACATAAATCTATAGATTCGAAAAACAGCTCGTTCATTCGTTATCTCTTTAAGCCGCCCGCAGAGAACGTGGCTTTAAATAAAACACAGTTTTTACGATGGCAACTGTTTTCAGTCACTTTTACGAACAATTCACATTTTTTAAAGATCGCTACTTTATCTACGTACAAGTTTTAGGAGGTGCAAACCAAAAAAAAAAAAAGTATATCTCGTATATAAAAAACCTTTCAAAGAGATATTATAAATAAAAATAAAGCTGACATAGTTTCACACTTTATATAAATAAATACGCAAACGGTCTTGTTTCTTAATGGTGGCGTTTATGATCTCCAGCAGAAAAAAAAATTGGTAAAATTAAATTTCAGTAAAAAATGGGTGGGAGGGCTCGATCCGATTTTGCGAACACATGTGCCCGAAGAAAATCCCTCCTAGGCGTAATGGCCATGACAAATAATATACGAGGAGCAGTATGTTTGCAGAGGACGGATTACAGCACAGAAGAAAAGGTGTCACGATAACGGAAGCTTTTGTATTGAATACTGGACCGGGTGAGGAACGATACAATGCGGTGAAATAATGCTGAATAATCCAGCCGAACAAAAGAATAATGCCATTAGGGAACCCGGCGACTATATACGAAATGTAAATGTCACTACTGTCACCGTGTTTCAGGTGTTTCATGGCTGTCGATGTAGTCAATCTTAGTGGCCAGTTCAGCACGCAGAAGCAGGTAGGTGCATTATTTAATAATAATAATAATAATTGGATGATTTATATAGCGCCGTTTTGTGAAAAATCCCCTCAACGGCGCTGTACAAATATTAGTTCCTATTCTTTATTTAATTATGTAAAAACAGATACAGAAAAACATACTTACCTGGCAGGTCGCTTCAGGTGAACACAGTTAATGATATTTTTACACTTGCTATTTTATCCTCCTTTTCTATTGATGTTAAATTTATTAGAAGATAGGTGGCACAAGAGTTGGTATTTATTTGAAATATTCATATTTTTTAGGACTGGATCTTAAAAAGCTTCAGAAGTTTTTAATAGATATTAACATTTTTTATTTCTTATTTATACATTTAATTATTTACAGTGTTGCTTACTGGCTGTGGACGCATTTGTGTACCGATGCGTGAATTTTTTTTTACTTATTCTATAAGTGACTTTAAGTAAGCACTAACCGGCTAGCCTAGCTAAGCAATTTAAGGGCGCATTTCTTCAATTTATGGATATTTTTATTAATGTGACGGCAGTTTTAAAATGGCCTTGAACACCGAAACAGCTGTCACAATAATAAAGACTAAAATACTTGCAGAACTTAATAATAACATCATTAAATTAGATTTACATTAAATTTAAAAAAAACAAATGCAAACTAATAATTTATATTTAATGTAACGTTGGTGTTTTATTTGATTGGGTGTAATTAAGTTATGGAAAAAATCTGCTCATTTTGATTTTATCCAGATCGAGATATTAAGTTTTATTACACGTGTCTCTCTTGTTTTTTTAAAGAGGCATTATTATCATTATTGAAATGGTTTATTTTAAATTTTTATTTACCAGAATGTATTTGGAGGGAAAAAGTCACGTCCAGTCTAGTAAAACCTAGTAAACTTAAACCCCTATGGAATAAACGCGATATTTCATACGCATCTAAATCAACGTTTCTGTATAAACTGTATTATTTTTTTCTGAATCCAACCCATTTATCATTGCCAAACCACCATTAAAATACTATAAACACGAGATAATAAGAACCATGCGAAAAGAAAAAAAACGTACATATATCAGAGAAAAACAAGATTTTCAAATACTGTCAGGTTATTCGTAACCCGGGAATGTTTGACTTTCTTTGAAAAAAAATATACATTTATTAATTGTTTTTATGTTTAATTCGTAAAGCATTTAATTTTTTTTAAATTTGTAAATCAAATTCAATAATGTTATTATTAAGTTCTGCAAGTACTTTTAGTTTTTACTATTGTGAAAGCTGTTTTTAAGGCCATTTTCAAACTGCGGTTAATCCACATAAATAAGTCGTCATAATGTGGATTAACCGGAGTTTGAAAATGGCCATGAACGCCGAAACAGCAGTCACAACAATAAAAACTAAAAGTACTTAATAATAACATTAAATTTGATTTACATTAAATTTAAAAAATAATTAAAAAAAAAGTTAAAATTATAATATTTGTTTTACGCTTTATTCTTTCTCATTCTTCCATTTAATATTCTTCTTTTCTATGTATATGTATACAGGATTTTTCTGGATAAAAAATAAACAAAATTTAGTTTATTTGTATAGTGCCGATTTTTTTTGGTGAAAAATCACCTCAAGGGCGCTGTACAAATATTACTTCTTATTCTCTATCTAATTATGTACAAACAGTTACAGAAAAAACATATTTATAGTAAGTATACATATTTGTACAAAATCTTGTATTTATGAATAATGCAGTGGCGTGCATAAAGGCTGAAAAAACATGCCTACCTTTCTTTTTCCAGATTTCTGGAAAAAAGTAATTTTTACAAAAATGTCTTATATCATGATTCTTCTACCGTAAGAAATTGTTTCAGCTTGGCATATTTCTAATTTTTAGATGCAATTTTCCTTGGGCGCCTTCTCCTTGATGCATCGTGGTTTAAGGGTCCAGTATAAGACCGCGTATTCACCGCCGTTAGGAATTTTAGGCCTCAAACTCAAAACCACGGATCACCACGATCCGGCAGCAGGATTGGGGAAATGTGGATAATGTAGACCACGCCGGATTAAAAAAATGTTCATCGTATTGATGCAATACGAAACAAAAAACATTTGCTCTATATTTTTTTCCTTTATTCGCTGTGTAACAATAAATTAATAGAAGCTTGACAGACTTAACTTAGCAGTCGGAAAAGGGAGGATTTTTTGCCGCTTACTGCAAAGTAAAGCAAGTCGATCTGTTGGTATAGGTTAGGGTAAATGATGAGAATATGTTTTTTTTTTAATTTTGTATATAATATATTAATAATTGACAGTACCCATACAAAGTACTTTTCACAAAAAATTTTTTTGTTACTATTTACGTATTTATTTCTTCACATCATAATCTTTTATTTTTGCTTCGGAAATATTATAGAAATGGGTAACGTGGATCGCCTGCTCAGAAATACTTGTAAGCACAGTTTTTGACATAGGGAATTATTTTCATGGTTTTTGAATCAAGGAATCCGATTTTCGATTGTCCACTTGTGGATTCAAGATGGTTGAAATGAATTAGATGCTTTTTTATATGGCTGTTCTTTCAATGGCTTTGGTTTTTATTAATGGTTAAGGAATCCGACTATTACATTTAACTTAGGAACCAAGATGGCGGATGTGAATTAGATCCCGTTTATTAAACGGGAATAAGAATTATTTGTCTTTTGATAATTTTTGGGATTTCGAAACGGCCTTCAATATTGTATACTAAACAGCAGTAAAAATATAACATAGGTAGATAACAGTGATTTACAACCCACTCCAGATGCAGACAATAAGCTTGAATACAATTCACCAGTAGTTCAGTCAATGAAGGCAATAAGAAAAACTGAAATTTTTGCAGGTGAATAATACCTATAACAGGGAGTATTTTCACAAAAGTCTCCTATCTTCCCCTTGCCCTCTCTCACACGCAAAGTAGACCAAATATGCTATAATTTGAAATCAAATACGTTTCTAAGGACTTAATAGTGTCCGAGATACAGCGGTTCTAAGTTATCATTCTTCGCTATTTTTTAGTGTTTTGGTCAATTTTGACAGTGAAGGAGTAATTTTTCGGTAAAGGTTAATCTATACTTTATAAAGTAGGCTAAATATGGTACAAATTGAAAACAAATTGGTCTCCAAGGACCTAATATCGTCTGAGATACAGTTGTTCTAAATGAAGAAAAACATTCTTTGCTATCCATTCTTCGCATTTGATTTCAGTGTACCTCCAAACACTTTAATTCCGATTTTGAACCAAATCGGTAGAGAACTCAAAATTCAAAATGAACATCGAAATTAATCAGGTTGACATTAAATTTGACATCAGCACCCCCTAACATGACTTACGCCGCTTTCTAACCAAATCGGTGTGAATATCTAGAAATTCAAGATAGCCGCTAAAACTATGGATTTTGATAGGCACAGATCGGCATACTTATATATGCAGTCGGGGGCGTCAAGATTGTAAATTATATGGGCACAAAAATGTTAAGATTTTAAAAATAATTCGTTCATTCATTAGTTTTGCTTTTGACAGCCTGCAAAGATATAATCTTATAGATCTATACCACGTCCGTCAGTTTTTTTCCAGTGCGCAGGTCTTTTATATTGTGCCGTATAATAAATTAATTACTTTTTGGACCATCTCAAAGAACGTTGCAAAGAAATGTGATTACAACAAAAAAAAATCGAAAATACGTAATTCCTACATTCCGGTGGCAGTTTAACACCTCTCTTCCCAGCTATTCGTCATAAAACAGACAAAAATATCGAATTTCAAAACGACGTCCGCTCGCTCTGAAGGCCTTCTCACAACTGATTTACTCCGGCGAAATAAATAGTTTTATCAACAATCGCGCGGGCCGGAGATTCTCATAGGTTGTTTGTATGACGGAACTGAATTTAAAAATTCCTGAACTTTGAGGGAATTACAGAGAAAATCTAGATTTACTGAATTATTTTTAATAAACGCTCTTGGTTCTTGATCTTATTTACTCTGAGATTGTGGAAAGATTTTAATTAAATATGTTTGTAATGGGTGCAGTTAACATAACGGCGAAGGCACTGTCGAGCGTTTTACTTAAAATTACAGTAGATATTTCATATATAATGTAAAAGATTACAGTTTAAGAATTTGCGTCACTGAAAACTTTAGACACTTTCGTAACTTTCTGTTAAGAAGTTGCAGATAAATTATGTGTTGTATTGCTTACGTTAGCATACTGCGAAGTGACGTTTAGCGCCTTATTTGAGACTGCCCCCTTAATGAGTAATGATAATACCACCCGACAAGCTACAGCCTATCCTCGGTCAAGAAGCAATGCACGCCGCTGGCACAATGTGAATATTTTTTGGTTATCAGGGGCGCTATTCCCGTTCTTTTTAAGGAAGATTCCTGACGTTTTTCCTTAGGGTTAAAGACTTCTTGATTAACTGCGGAATTCCGGTGAGACATAGTAAAAAGATCCTAAATAGATTCTCAAGAGATTATTTGAAAACACAAATTGATTGTGTCATAAGATTTTGAACTAAAACTTCTTAAAAACAATTACATTATGTTATAATACATGTTAATACATTTATTTTTATTTTTAAATACCATAAGTAAGCTTTTAACGAAGAATCACGTTTTATAAAATGGTACCTACCTCATTAGATAGAAATGACCTTTTTTGTCTCTAGTTCTAAAAGTTACATTTGAATTTGCGCTTGAAGTGAATTGTCAAAGATGTCAACATCTATATAATGTTTAATAATGTTTACTAGCTAATTATGTTTAAAGTAAATAATAACATAATTGGTAAAATACTTAATATTGAGTTTTTCTCTTGTTAAAATATTGACTTTTTTGATGAATGTCGCTCGCTGAATTAAACTGACAGCTGTCATCCGAGAGAATCGGAACCGCAGTTAAGTAAGGATTTAACCCCAAGGAAAAAGTTAAGGAATCTTCCTTAAAAAGAACGGGAATAGCGCCCCTGGTTAACAACCTTATTACAAATTAAATTGCCCACTGGACGCGTTTATTTAATATGACATTACACTGAAAATAACTTATTCGTTTTAAACTGCAAATCGCTGTTAACATTCTGAAAATCTAGCTAGTAGCTACTACGAAACTATAACCAGGACACGGGATAGGGAGAGGTGTGGGCGCATTCTGCCCAAAGTCGCTGGACCCAAGTCGTAATCCCCGGACACTAACAATATCACACGTTGCCCAAACGTCGCGGTGGCGCATTCACGTCACGCTTGAAGGGGGGTCTCTAGTAAGCAAATGTATCACAATAATAAAAAAGATAATTCTAAAATAATAATGTCGCTTTTTGTGATAAAGGTTATGTTGTAAAATAATTAAATTAAATAAAAACCAGTACTAATGAGTAAGATTAAGAAAGGGACGCATATATGGTTTGGGCATGTAGAGCGAATGAACGAAGAAAGGAGTGCAAGGAGAATATATGCCGCGAAATGTGGATAGAAAAAGAATCGGGGACACCCTAGGAAGACATAGCACGATCAAGTGAATCGAATACTTGAGTCGGGAGATGTCAGAAGTCAGAATAACAGAAGAGAACGTATGACACGATGTATGAATGTAAATGAAGCAAAACGTGTATGCCAAAATCGAGTTGTTTGGCGGTCCCTCCTCAATACCTACGTCTGCGGAGGAACAGCGCCATATTTTTTTTACAGTTACTCCACACAGGAGGCCCTTAGGAAAATAATTTCCCTCAAGGCCTATGTCATCTTTGGAGATGCTGTGTGGAGGGACTTTTAGAGACGGTGTACAAATGTTGGGCGCACGTTTGGCGTGTTTCCCGACTATGCACCGGTGTCGAAGGAATCAATGACGATAGTTCCTCTGAGCATCTTTCATTGAAATACTGGTAGAACAAGGACAGCATTACCACCTGACGCCTGTGCTCCAAAGATTGGAATCCGTTTGTTAAGATAGGCAAATCTATCAAACGGACCGCCCGTTTCTGCACAGAGTCAAGTACAAGTTGAAGTATCTGCGGGCTCTGTACAGTACGCCCAGCTTGTGAGAGGCTAACTTTACTCTGGTTTCGATGGAGCCCCCATACCTGAGATGGTCACTCAGGGTCACACCAAGCATATCAATGGAGGGCTTGTTGGGAAGATTACCTCCATTAAAGGAGACTAGACTGTCAGTTAGTTAGTTAAATAGAAACTAAATAATCTAAATTTTCTAACTACTAAAACGTCACTACTTATAAAAATGGTAAATTAGCAACTATCGAAAATGGTATAGGAATGCAGTATTGTTCATAGTATGTTGTTCATTGTTCAGAATAAGAAGTAATATTTGTACAGCGCCCTTGAGGTGATTTTTCAAAAAAACGGCGCTATAAAAACCATCCTATTATTATTATTATTATCGTATATCGTTCATCGTTCATCGTTCATCGTTCATCGTTCATCGATCAAGATTCGACATTCGTCATTCATCATTCGCCTTTCACGATTCATGATTCACGAGTCACGAGTCACGAATCTCGATTCACAATTCACCATTCATCATTCACCATTCACTATCCACCATTCAGAAATACTGAATAATATTACAGAAACAGCTCACATTTACCCGGAAATGTTTAAGGGAGACTATTAAGTCCTTTATTTCGATGTTGTTGTTGAATATTTCAAGAATTAACTACTTGGAGAAAGCACTCAGTTTGCCTTTTAAATCCTTTGAATCTAATTCGCCGCTGAGCGCAGATGAAACGGCTATCAAAACATGAGATCAATGGCATCCATAGAAATAATCCGAAAAAGATTTAAATCTAGGAAATTATTTATCAGGCAATTTATAACCACGGCTCATCTTCCGGTTGATATTCGTAAAATTTTACCAATTTAAATATCTCGGGAGACAGGGGGGACAGAGGAAGGGGTAGCTGGTGCGTGAGATCATTTATTTTCATGGAGATTACAAATTCAGTCCGACGTAAATAACTCACGCAGCTAAAAAACTATCCAAAAAATTGACTGCGGCGCAATTGGCCACTATTAAACTTTTATTAAGAAAAAATATATAAATCTCGTTAAGCATGAAACCCTAATGTATAAGAAACATAAAAAAAATATAACCTTTTAAGTGACTTAGAAATTTATATTTTATTAATATCATATTATTAGTATGTTTCAACACTTTTTTCTAATTGACCAAAATAAAACAATTGTGTCTTTGTCTAACTTTTTAAATACACGAGGAAATTTTACAGCTCCATAAGTTCATAATACAATTGATGCAAGGAGCTGAGCGCTTACAGAGAAATTCTAGTCAATGAAATTATATTGTATTACTCCAAGTTCAAGAATTTTTGCTGCTCCGCACAAACAGAATAAAAATTATAAAAAGTAAGAAACATTATGAAACGGGGTTCGGAAAATTATGCCTGCGGCGAAATATGCTTTTGTAAATATTACAATATCTTTCCAATTATGTAAAAATTTACAAAAATTACTTAATGTTTGAGAATCGTGTAATTATTCAAACAACCCGCGGCACTTCACAGTATCTTTTTATGCACATTTTTTTGGTTTTCCGCGAAAATTAATTTAAATAACCTATTGAACATCGGAAATTTGAATAAAAATACCGCCAAAGGGCGCACAGCGTACACGAAAGGTTGAACGCGAAACGTAAATTTTTAATCAGGTGTTTCCTACTACATCTAGAGTTTGGCCTTCCCCGCCATTTGATTGGACAGCCGCACAAAGGTATGAATCGCAACTAAGCTGGCCAAAAATACGATTTAACCAAAGTCAAAGCCTGCTAAAATCATTGTAGTTTGAAGAGGGGTAGTCAAATATTACAAAGTGGTATATAAGAAGAAGAAAAAAACGGTGTAAATATAAATGGCAGCATGGCAAAGAAGCTACTTCATCAATGCCTCCGTCCGTCATATTTAAATGCATAAAACCATGTTATTAATATCATATAATACCAGTGATCGTCGTGTGTTTACTTTTACATGTCTGCGATTGTTATACACCTCATGAAATATTCCGTTGCTTTCAGAAATAACTCATTTTTCAAAAAACTATTTTTTTTTTAATTACTTCTTGAGACCTTGATAAAACCCGCAGGACAAGGGGGGGAAGATTTTTTTTACTTTTAATCTCATTATATATTATTTAGTTAAAATCACCATTAAAACACATCATGTTAGGTGAGATAGTTGATAATCTGGCGGGAAGGACCTGTTCCTGAAATGAAATGTGAGGTATTTATAATCTTTTCTGGTTTATAAGCTTAGATGTAGCGATTGCCGAGCATTTTATGTGGGAAAACTGCAAGAAATGTTAATACGGGAGTGATTGGGAATATGAGATGTCTGAATGATGTAGGTTATACTGCATTAGCATTGCATCTAATTGATGCAGATCACTCCTTCCAGAAATCTCATGGTACAGATGTACTCTACATAAATGGGATAGGTCTACGCCTGGATAATTTAGAAGTTCTTGAAATTAATAAGTCTCTAAAAATAAATAAAATCAATTTACTAAAAAAGCACTGAGATTTATCGAGAAGCCCAATTTTCAACATGTTCCCTTTATGCTTCCCTACATCCACTCCTACTCCCTCTCCCTTAACTAACCTCCACCAATGTTGATCGTCTCTCCCTCTCTTCTATGTTCCCCAACTTAATGTAATTCTGTTTTAATTTAGTATTTATTTGTACAACCCTAAAGAAGGTTCAGGCTGAACAGAAACCGGTTAGTTCATGTATTCAATAATTTGGCATTAAAACGAGAAGATTTTATTAAAATTTTCGTAATTTTTTTTGCGAATATTTTTGTTCAGCCAAAGTTTTTATACAGCCCTCTGTGGGCCGTTCGCTACCGGAATCCTGGAACGTATCGGAATTTGCATACCGGAACGGTTTCATGGCTAAGATTGGAATTGATTCCGATAACCACCGCCGCTTGCTCGGAGCCCGGCACCCCGTGACGTCACACAAGTGCGGGCGGAAAAATATAAACGACGAAAATCGTTACTTCATCTTCTTCTTCGAAATGTTTGGTTTGGTTTGGGGGTGGATCGCGGAGCGAGATTACTGGCTGAAGAGTATTTTAAAGCGACATGATTAAAAGGTGTTTTAAATGCTTTTTAGCGAAACTGGGTGAATAGGAAAAGAGAAACTTTAGTGACAAGTGGAGCCCTAAAATAAATCTGTTACTTTTTTTCTATCCAGAACAATAGTCCGCATTGTCCGGAGTCAATGGGACTATGGTATTCCTGTTTTGGTGGTTGTTGTGCGAAATACGAAGATGAAGTACCCGTCTATTAAATTTTTTATACCCGCATTATCGTTTCCACTTTTTAATTAAGAAAAATATTTGAATATTTTTGGTGCACATATAATTTTTTTTTTCTAATTTGATTTTTGTTATTATTAGGGCTCAAAGCGTTATTCTTTATTAGTAAGGAACAAAGTATAAAAAAACACATGTAACTGTTTTATTTTTAAAACAATACATTCACAGTGTAGCAGCATTAATATATATAGAGATAACATAAATCAAAATAAAAATACTAATGGATTCCAGACCGGGCACGAGCGCCGAAGCGGGAGCTGTCACTATATTCGCGGTTTTTATGGCAGGAATAAGGATTGCAACCTAGCAGAAAAAAAGGTGCTATACAGAATATTGCCAACTATCAGAAAACAAAAATTTTATGCATCATGTTTATATATTTATTTATGGTTTCTTTACACGTTACATTACATACTATTTCATTTTTAACCTCGCTGGGATTGAGCCTGTATCGAAGTTTATTAAAAAAAACTAGTTGAAGTACCCGGCGTTGATCGGGGTTATGAATGGTTTTGAGTAAAGCTTGGGGATATGAAATGTTACCCTTACCTCTACCTCTACCCTTACCTCTACCTCTACCCCTACCCTACCCCCTGCCCCTAACCTACCCCTACCCCTACCCCTACCCCTACCCCTACCCCTACCCCTACCCCATACCCCACCCCTACCCCTACCCCTACCCCTACCCCTACCCCTACCCCATACCCCCCCCACCCTACCCCTACCCCCTACCCCTACCCCACCCCTACTCCCTACCCCTACCCCTACCCCTACCCCTACCCCTACCCCTACCCCCACCCCCACCCCCACCAAAAGCACACAAGGTATTAGACAATTTAATATATTATAATATAATAATAATAACAAAGCATTTATATAGCGCAGTTTTGTGTTGTTTCACTTCAAGTATTCATATTCTGGAAGATTGTTAAATATAAGTGGAACTGACAAATAATTTCTTTGACAAAAAAAAAATTGTTAAAGATTGTTAAAATTTAGACCAGAGCCAATTCTAACAGTACGAATTTGCCGCGTTCTCTCTGCAATATTATAACGTATTTTAAAAAATCTAAAAAGCATCTGTGCGTTGTATAGCTGTTTTAGATTCTTGACATTACATTTTTTTAATAATTTGTTATTGAGTTGCTTCATATTACATTTTATGAACACGGTTACATTTCATTGTTTATATGACTATAGTTTTACAGTAAGCATAACAATCATTTTTAAATACGTTCATTCTCCAGACTTTCAGACATCTCATCATACACCTTCAGTCCTCTATACATTGATCAGTTCTGTGATTCTGTTTTTCTCATATGTGGTAATCTAATTCTGTCTACATTCCTGGTTTCATAATTATGTACATTTTATTAAAAACAATTCCATCCACAAAATATTTTGGCATTTGGTTATTCAGAATTTTATGTATAAAAATTAACACATCGGTATGGCAGTCTCTTTTTATTGGATAACGAAATATTTTCTTGGACATGACTTTAAGAATCAGTTTTTGAGCAATTTTAAGTGGTTCCATATCAGTCTTTAGGCAAGATCCCCAGCACACAGTATTATAAGAAAGCAGAGACTGAATTATTGCAGATAAACATATACACACCCTCACGGGAAGCGTGCCTCCCATATAGGTACATAAGCACTGCCTACCCTGCTCTACTCGCATAAAAACATTAAAAAATATGCGCGAAGTTCCAGATATGGATCGCAGCAGATAAGTGTCAAAAGCAGTATGCAAAATGACGCGCATGTCATATTCAAATATTGACTGTATTCTACAAAAAAATGTACATGTGTTCGCAATGCGCATTCAAGGAAAAACTCGTTTGTGCTGGTGTCAAAAAAGGCCGGGTCTTTCGGTACAAATCACAAATGTAGCTATCAATGCCATCTGTTGGTACCTCTATTGATTAGTACAATTATATTAACGAAATAATGATCATATTATGTATGAGTCGGAGAAACGATTATTTCTAATGCTGGCGACATCAAAACGTAAAGGTATGTTCCGCTCTTGTCCGAAGAGTTTCTTGCTAACGCGCCATATAATTACGAAGGTTCGTTAGACTCTTTAGTGATATAACTCTGGATTGTCGCATTGAAGTATAAATCGGCGTCGCGTAGACTGGAGAATGTGAAAAAGTTCAGAGGTCGAATCTTTTACCGTTCCGTATCGAGGCTCGATCTCGCCTCGCTCAGTGGGTAGGTATGAAAATCCAGGTTCCCCCCCCCCTCCGCCGCTCCCCGCGCCCAGATAAAACCCTTCCACTATCTGTCCATAAATTACGGTCCGAAGGTTGGGAAAAACCGTCGCGAAAAATAATTCAGTGGAAAAGTAGGGAATGAGAACGCGAAAAAATTCTTACCCAGTGATATAAACTAATCCAGAATCGACTTGAAGATTGAGCAAATAAATATTTTTTCGATTAATCAATGCTAATAAAATAAAAAAGAGAAAACATTATATCAGGTCAACAAGCTAATACGAAAGATGGATAAATTGTAAACACGTGTAAGATCCATCAAAAATAGATGGACAAAGCCCACAATACAGTTGCGCCCAACCCAAGATGGCGAAAGACCCAGCAAAACCCTCCGAGCGGAAACTGAACATTGTTTGAAAAAGAGGTATGTTAATACGGAAAAGAGAGGGAGCGCGCTAATATAAAGCAGGATTAGGGCGCAAGTGATCGTTTTAAAAATACTTAATAAAACACGACATATTTAGAATAGAGCAAAAATCTTAAGATTACTGACTAAAGTAGCATTAGAAAAGAAGGCTCTGAATTTTTCACACTTATAACATGTTAAACAACAGAACCACAAGTGTTTATATTTATATTTTTCCTAGCACATTTTGCTATTTTTTTCTATCGAGGGAAAGAGATCTGAATAGAGATTATCCAAAAAATAACATATATTTTTTAAAACGTATTTAATGATTACCATCATAATAACATTCGGTTGTGGCCCCATCTCATTTGGTCTATATCAAAGGCTCGTACCTTGAAATAAAGATTCCATATAAATTTCACCTGAATGGATTCTGGATAATTCCGGAATACCCAAAAACATAATAGGTTTATTACTTACGTACTTGCCAAAGTTCTGTAGGTTTTCGTAGTAAAGGCCGCTTGGGTATATTGCTTTTTTTTCATCCCATAAAGTTCAATAAAAGACACTTACCTAAAACAAAGAGAAATAAAAAAATTAACATTTTTAATTTTGTATTTTAAATCAATGTGATGTTGGCTATTATTGG
The DNA here is from genome assembly GCA_022606495.2 of Halesus radiatus. Lineage (NCBI taxonomy): Eukaryota > Metazoa > Arthropoda > Insecta > Trichoptera > Limnephilidae > Halesus > Halesus radiatus. The sequence goes on along the minus strand of JAHDVE020011485.1, from coordinate 135,218 downwards.
ACATGGTAATCTTGGTTAATTAATGTCAAACGTGTTGTTAATTTTGATTTATAACAGTAGACGTGAAAACAAAACCATGAACCAGTCAGTTAAATACTAAAAATTGGTAAAAATTAACTGAGGGAGCTTATAGAACCATTCACCATGGCACTGTCACCTCACAGACACCTGACACAATATCCATGCAGCTGTTTGAGATTGGAAAGCTCTAATTTATATATAAAGAAGAGCGTATCGTTGTTTGTTTTTTTTTTTATATACAAATCTACAGCTTTATTCAGAGCTTGATGAAATTTCAATACTTCACCTTCAACATTGACTATAATTGCATACATCCTCAATACTTATTAATAAGATATGAGTCTGGAGTATACGTATCAGTGAATGTTCTGTGTATTTTGTATATTCGCCTATGTTGCAAATTATATGGTTGTACTTAAACAATGTTATTGCTGAATTTGTTTGTTTGAAGACATTAATATTTAGTTGTTGTATTTCCAGAAGGCTATCTATTCTATCTATGTACCTACTGTGATGTGTTTGGCACCTGCGTCACTTACTGTAATTTGAATTATAAAACAAAATATGTAAAAGATCAAATATGGGGTATAGAATATAATAAATAAAAATTTAAAAAAAAGGCCACTAAGATAAGATTTCGAAAAACCACCCCCATCCCACTTTTCAACCCCTTAAAACAGAGTGTTGATATTTCTCGATGAAATTATGCACACCAGACGTTCAGGGTAGGAGTAGTAGCTGTAGTAGTAGGGATAGGGGTAGGGGTAAGGATAGGTTCTGTCAACCAAATAAAAGGTTCTGAAAACAAAACAATGAATTCAATATGTCATATACACATAACCAGAATATTTTTCGTATACTTCAATTTAAAAGCAACGATTAAACACTTACGCTTTACGGGTACTGTTGAATTAATGTTAAAACTGGCAAGGGGTGACCGGTCGCCTTCACTTCAACCTTTTTGGAGAAATGAGCGCTATTCTGTTTAGCGTATTCGAGATAAAAAGCGGGTGACCTCATCTTCGATGCGTAATGAAGCTCGTAGTAAGAAAGAATTCCACCAACTGGCAATAATATATACGTCAACGACAAGAATTATTCAAAAAATCCTATCCGACATAAAACATAAATTCATGTACGTACAAACAGAATTTCAGGACATTTTTTTCTGTTAATCCTCCATAGCTTATTTCGTTGCGGTTTTCTCCCCTTGTTATTTAATTCCCTCAGTATCCAGTGAAAAACCATGTAAAAGAGGTGTGTTCGAAAGAAAGGGTGATTTTGAATTTTCAAAGGCTGTGTACATTCGATTATCGATTTTTTTTGTTATGTTGGTACACATGTGTTTATCATATGTTAGCATTATCAGTTTTTTTGGATTAGTGATTTGTTTTTGACAACTGGAAAGGTTAGTCACGTTTTTGTGAGTTATTCGATTTTTTACTTTTGAAAAAAATGGATCAAAGAATATGTATTAAATTTTGGGTTAAAAATGGAATAAAGTGCTCAAACGCACTTAAAATGTTGACTGTTGCATTCGGCGAGTCTACTTTGTCTCAAAAAAGTGTTTATAAGTGGTAGAAGCGGTTTACAGAAGGCCGAGAAGATGGTAATGACGATGAGCGTCCTGGAGTTGCAACCACGTCAACAAACGAAGAAAACATCGAAACAGTGAAGAAAATGGTTTTGGAAAATCGTCGAATCACTCACTATTAGGGAAGTTGCAGAGGATGTTGGCATATCAATCGGTTCATGCCATGCAATTTTCTCGGATGTTTTGGGCATGAAGCGTTTGGCAGCGGAGTTTGTTCCGAAATTGCTAAATTTTGAGCAAAAGCAACGTCGCATTGGTATCGCTCAGGAGTTGTTTAATGTCGTCAACGACGATCCAGATTTGCTCAAAAGGGTCATAACTGGTGATGAAACGTTGGTATATGGTTATGACGTCGAAACCAAGGCCCAATCATTCCAATGGAAGCGGCCAGAAGAGCCAAGGCCGAAAAAAGCACGCCAAGTTCGATCAAATGTGAAGGTTTTGCTCACTGTTTTCTTCGATTTCAATGGCGTGGTGCATCATAAGTTCTTGCCAACAGGTCGTACGGTTAATAAGGAATACTACAAGGAAGTTATGCAACGTTTGCGTGAAGCAATACGGCTCAAACGATCGGGATTGTGGAAAAACAAATCATGGATTTTGCATCACGATAATGCACCCGCTCACACATCAAACAACACCGTAATCATGCCTCAACCACCGTATTCACCAAATTTGGCTCCCTGCGATTTTTTCCTATTCCTGAAACTGAAGAGACCAATGAAAGGAAAGCGTTTCGTCACAATTGATGAGATAAAGTCAGAATCGAAGAACGAGTTGATGGCCATACCGAAAAGCGCATTCCAGAAGTGCTTCGAGGATTGGAAGAAGCGCTGGCATAAGTGCATTATATCTGAGGGGGAGTACTTTGAAGGGGAGAAAATGGATATTGATGAATAAATAAATACTTTTCGAAAAAATTCAAAATCACCTTTTCTTTTGAACACACCTCGTATAATGTCATATAATTTTATCTTGCTCTGTTGTTATTTGTACCTACGTGATATTTGATTATTTACACCCTCAGTTTCTAAATTTTCATATTATAATACCTGCCCATGAATATTTTATATCATAGTTTTAATTTGCAAATATATATATATATAACAGATATACTATGTAGTATATCTGTTATTTTACAATTATATTAGGTTAGGTTAAAGTTAGTATAAAGCGCACTCGAGGTGAACCTTCACAAAACTGCGCTATAGAAATTTACTCTTATTATTATTATTATTTGTTCGTATAAACTTTTATGAGCTAATAATTTAACAAATGAATTTTGCACTGGTTGACGTTTGTTTTTTAGGTGTTTCTTGTGTTTCTGTGCGTTTTTTTAGATATATTTCCTAAAAGGAGCCAATCTATAGATATCGATGCGTAGATGTGATTATACTTTGTGCAACAGTTATTCTACACTGTTGGCAAATTTGATTATAGGTTGATTATTGACTGTTAATTTCGGGGTGCGTCGCACGTCTGCACATAGGCACCAGCCGCCCCTGGGTCCCAGTGCTTACGAAAACTATGCAGACCGGCTAGGTATCAACAAATACGATACGAATGTACCATCCCAGCCAGGAGCACTCCTGTCCCGGTGCGACCGGTACACCAGGAGGCACTGTTTTGTTAGGACTTGGAACACGTTCTCTGTTGATAGGAAAGAGGTTGGAGTTTAATCAACCGGTATACATGGCAACCTAATAAGTCAATTTTAGAATTTAGGATAGGTAGGAATACAGGCATTGTTTGAGCGTTGGTTTTCGTTTCTCGCTTCCCGCTTCCGCTTCTTTTTGCTTTCTGTTTCTTCTTGCTTAAAGCTTCTGTCGTAGTATTTTATTTTAGTCTCTTCCTAAGTATCAATTAATGAAAAAAAAACATAATGAAGTCCATTGTCAACGACGTAATTAACTATTGTTTTATCAAAACCGGCAAAAATCCCTCAACAAAATAAAACGCGACATATATCAGGCTGTTCATTTTTGGATGAAATAAATTCTGCCGACTCAACAAAATTCCATCTTTTGTTTTTCATTTTTTAAGCTGGCGTCATGTGTTTTAGTTTTTTTTGTCGCCTCCGAGGTGAGGCGGGAAACTGGCGGGGGAGCGCCCGAGTGAGGCTCCATTCATCATAATATGTCAACCGGCATTATAATGTGATATTGTGTCACTTGATGATATTCACCGCGCGCTCCCAAAACGGTCTATTATTTCCGTCGCTCACTAAAACGACCTATTATTATTATTTCGGCGGAGCTTAGTATTAAATTTATTATTTCGAAAACGGAATGGCGAAGCATTTTTCAAATTGCTGAAGAGGCGGAATACATTATTGCAGGAGTTATTTTTTGTATTATTTAAGCGTAAGTTTTAAACACTGAACACATAATCTGTAGAGGTGTGTGACCAATACTAATCTATTTTAATCGTATCCTTATACAAGGGGGACCATTTACATGTTTTCCCCAGACAAGTCTCCTCAAATACCAAATTAACACATTTGCAGTTGCAGCAAGACTTATCACCGGCGTATCTAAATATTCTCACATTTCAGAGAATCTCAAAAATTTCCACTGGCTCAAATGTCCTGAAGTAATCCAGTTCAACTCTGCTGTGCTGGATGGTATTTAAGTCGGCATGGCACCGGCTTACTTATCAGAAATCTGTATTTCTGAAAATACCAAATCACGGCAGTCCACCCCCTTAGGTCAGCAGCGTCATCAGCTATCGGGAGGTTGAAGGAACCAAAACTCACACCTAATACTAAGTTCGGAGATCGTGATTTCGGCGTATCAGAACCTAAAGCCTGGAATGAACTGCCGCATGACTTACGAATGATCAAATACTCGATAGAATTCAGAACTAAACATAAAACTGGTCTTTTCAGACAATCGTATCCATAAATTGAAGGAATACAGATACAGATTGCTTAACTAGGCTAGCCGGTTAGTGATTACCTAAAGTTACTGACTGAATAAGTAAAAAAATCACGCATTGGGTGCGCAAATGCGTCCACAGCCCTGCAAATAACTAAATGTGTGAAAAAAGTGTTAAAATCTCTCACAAACTTCTCACGCTTTTTAAGGTCATTTTATAAATATTCTCCATTCCTAAAAATTATAAATACTTCAACCCAACTCTTCTTGTGCCACCAATCTTCTAATAAATGTAACATCAATAGAAAAGGGGGATAAAATAGCAACTGTAAAAATCATATCATCTCCTAGCTTAAATTTTCTAATGAAACTGTGTTCACCTAAAGCGACCTGCCAGGTAAGTATGTTTTTCTGTATCTGTACATAATTAGATAGAGAATAGAAAGTAATATTTGTACAGCGTCTTTGAGGTGATTTTTCACAAAAACGGCGATATAAAAATAAATTATTATTATATGGTTAAGGCGATCCACCGGCTAAAAATCCAACGGAATCTCGTGCTCCTTATGCAGGTGGCGACAAGGTTAAAGGCCCGCTTAACATTGGCCGCATGTTTCGATTTACGCAAAAAAACCATCACCAAAATGCGTGTTTTATTCTATTCTGTAAAGCTCAGACATAATTATTAAAATATTATATATTCTATAAAACTTAATTTACCACAATGAACAATACGACAATAACGGAAAAGAGGTTCGTAAGTAGGAGAGTTTGCGTTTTAAACATTTTTTAATGTCTGATACTTTATTTTCTTCTAGGCTTATAAAAAGACACACCAAAAAAAATGGTTAAACGAAAGGCCAAGGTGTGTTCTTCTTGCAGTATTTAATAAAATCATCTACGATATTTCTAGGCCATCAAATTCTCAAACGGAAAACACATGATTTTACATTACTTCCCATTGCATCGCCTTAAATTCAAAGAAAAAAATTTAAACAAAACAATTTAATAAAATCATATGACACTGAACAGATATAAAGAAGAAAAAAATGAGTAAAAAAGTTGTGAGCATTATTTTTCAAGAAAATTTCGATTTTTGAAAATGAATTACAATACAAGTAAGGAAAATTTTACCTTACTTCGGACACACGGACACACTAACAATAGACTCCTATCTGTTTATATTTTCAGTGGTTTTAGCGGTTAAAATTTTGATAAAACAATTCGAAATCCAAAGGATTTTTTCATAATGTTTCAGAGATTAGAATTCTTACCTCTTTTTTCCAATTTTCCAGTGAGTTTTTAATTAACCGAAAGTTAAAACGAACCTAAAGACGGGGATAATTAAAGAATACATTATTTTAAAAACTCTTTGTGGAAAAACATTATTATTTTTGTTGAACATATTTTTTTTGAACAGGAAGACTTCTTAACTGAGTTTGAACTATTTTGAACAAAACCTTGACGTCGTCGTGATAATATAACGGATAAACACAAAATACAAACAATGGATACAATTATTTTTACTGGTTGGTAGCACCAAAATATCTGAATAAACCCTCTACTGTAAATACGTCAAACGCGCGCCCAATATTTGCACACGGTTGACATTTGTCGCTGAGGATGGGTCGCTTCTACGACTCATTCTCGTGTTCAACAGCTCGGCTTGTGGAATGATCTGCCGGCCTCTGTGTTTCCTCCCTCCTACACCATGGGTCTCTTCAAGACCCAGGTTCATTCATTCCTATTCTCTAAAAAACCCTCCACACGGCATCCCAGCAGCATAGGAAATAATTTCCCTCGGGGCCTTCTGTATGGAGTTACTGTAAAAAAATAATGACGGGAGTGGTTACGATCCTTGGATACGAATCCGGTCGCAGAATCAAATCCCGGCGCGCGCGAGTAATTTATATTTGATTAATTTGTTCTCTCAGATAGCCATTCATTTAACATTATAATATGAATTATCAATTTTTAGTAACTAATCCCACTTCAAGGGCGCTTTAAATCATGTTAAAGTTTGTAGCACCTTGTAAATAAAAATGTTTTTAGACTTTTCTTAAAGGTTTCAAGATTGGTTTCTAACCTCAAACCAAATGGAAGGTCATACCAAGAATGTGGGCCCACTACATTGACAGCTCTGTCTCTAAACTTAGCAGCATCCGTACGAGAGGGTTCAACCAGTCTGTTCGACCAATCAGACTTGGCCGCCCTGAGAGTGAGTTGTCTCTAAGTAAGATTGTCCCTCACGCAGAGATCAGTCAAGTATGATGATGCCAGCCCGTTCAGTGCCTTGTATATCATAAGACAAAATTTAAACTTTATTAGCAGAGTTACTTTTTTAACATTATCTGGCGTTAAGTTAAATATATTGTATTCCAAATTCTCTGTACGTGCTTAGTTATATATTTCCAAACTATTAATCCGTCGTTGTTTGTAAATCTGGCAATATTAGTATGTTTTAATCAATCTTTATGCTGCGGGTTAAATATGATCCATGTACAAATGTTAATAATTTGCGTATTCTCTTTACTACTTCTATTTTTACAACGTTTGAATGCGCAGGAAACCATAATTATTGTTTTATTCCTTAAAATCTTCGAATGATCGCTCGCCGCCAGTCAATACACGAATTACGACGTCATGCATTGGAGAAACGCGTGAACCCGTAAAATGATGTCAAACAACGAAGTAAATACTTACATGAAATTTTTTTTTACTTATTTTTGCTTGTATGCTGCAATGCCAATGTGGGTTACATTTAATTTAATTTCCCGCTGAATGTAGATCAGAATAAAAGCATTATCATTATCAATCCAAAATGCGAACACAGAGATGAGGAAACCGCGAATAGTTGTCCCCAACGAGACAGACATGCGTGCAGGTAAGAATTCCCAGAATACCGACGAGTTTGCAGGTATTATAACATATTTAGGGTTAAGTTTTCGATTGTTGGACACGTCCGCGTATAGCTTTCCCAGAGTGATAAGTTAGTTTCACAACACGAACAGAAACACGGATACTCGTAGCGGTGACATGGATATTGTGTGGAGATGGTAAATGTTAAGATCAGTGATGAACAACCCGCGGCCCGCAAGCCCTTTCGGACGACCCACTTGGCCAAATAATAAAGTCAGAAATCCACTGGAGTATGCTTCCACTAAATGGAACCTTCAATATAATGTGTATATATATATTAGTAGAAAGTATACAGAACAATTTTTTTAAACATATACAGCAAAACTACAAATAATGTTAACTTTACGAAATTGTTTTTACATGACCTGTTAAATAATAAGACAGAGAGTACCGAATTGGTATGCCTCGTTGGTTCAAATGTCGCAACGAGGGGTACAAGGCACACTACGCTTCTTTGTGAAGAAGTGAACAACACTAATGCAGCAAAGAACTCACCAATTACTCGCGCGATCACAACACATACCCACTACGCGATTTAGCGATTTTTTTTGTTGGGAATCTACGTTTCATTTATTTTAAAGGATTTCCTTTTATAAAAATCCTAGAGATATTTTTAGTAAATTTTATTTGGAATCTGACATTCCTAACGATAAAAATCAACATCGTATATTGGTTTGACCTAAAACGTAGCAAATTTTTTTATGGCGATATATTCGACATTTTTGATGAATTCCGTTTTTAAAGGGGAAGCTTCCAAACGTTTTTTTTTAAATCACACAAGTAACATACTATAAGAGATTTTGTTATTTCTTATTTAATAGCAATCGTTCGGAGTTCCATTGTAACAAAAACCGACAACATTTATTGGTTTGGTCTTGAAAATTTCTGTGCTTTGTTCATGCTTTATATAATAAATGTATTAACCGACCGTCCGTTGGGTTATTATTAAAAAAGCAGGTAAAAAAGAAACATAGTTTTTTTCACTAGATTTCTCAATAACAATACGTGTTTGCAATATACCTCTTTTGTGTATATGTCGCTTTTAGTATTTTACGTTAAATACTAAACGAGATGACGCAGGAACAAACTTGACGTATACGAATGTTTGTGGGTTTCGGGTATAGTTTTTTTTGTACCTGTACGGGACACGGCTTGTTGCGTTCGAGCGACAATATAGCGGCCGTAACACGTACGTCCGTACGAGTAGGACGGTTAAAAAAATACCGTTTTAGAGGTTAGCGACACCACCAACTGCAAAGTTTACTATGTCAAGTTGTATGTACCCTACCCCGTGCGGTCACGAACAAATTTAAAATGAATAATTTGGCCTTTCGGCTAAAAAGGTTGTGTACCGCTGGTTTAGATGGTAGATGTGTAGTTGTATTAGGCTGGACCGTCGCCCTGGTGAAAAACTATCACTCATAATGGAAAGGTTTATTAAAATGGATTTAGCCGTGTTTGGTGTATCCCAACCTTTCTAATCCCGTTTCGTTACTCTCGCAATCCCAACTGTCCAGTCCCATTCCAGTGGAACTATGGCATCCCGATTGGGGAATGCTTCTAAAACAAATTAAGTGGGGCGGGGGGCGAGCTAGACGAACCGTCACGCCGTTTCTCCAAAGGGGTCGGCAGAGACGACGGACCGCCAAACAACGCCGTCTTGGCACACACTCCTTGCTTCATTCACATTCATAAATCGTCTCATACATATTCTTCTATTATTCTGACTTGGTCGTGCCATATCTGCCTCAGGCGTCCCAGACTTCTTCCGTTCACATTCGTATAATATATTCTCCTTACTCGCCTTTCTTCGTTCATCCGCTCTACATGCCCAAACCATCCCGAGTGTCCCTTTCTTAATCTTACTCATTACGCTCAGGTCAGCCTTACATTCATTGCGAATCTCAACATTTTTCACACGGTCATGCACAGTTTTAATAGTTTAAAAAATTGAATATTTTGTTATGGCATAGTATATATTCCCTGATGAAGAAAGCATCAATTTCGAAGCATGTTGATATGTGTATATTAATAAAGTGGTGAATACAAAGTAATTTTTAATTAATTTATTAATAATGAGTCCGCAAAGTGAATACCAATCTTTTTGTAAAAATTACAGGAAATGTTTTGATTAAAGCACTATATAATATATAAATATCAACGGTGTCCGTGGTTGAGTGGTTACGATCCTTGGATACGAATCCGAAGGAAGCGGGTTCAAACACCGGCGTGCGCATTAAATTTCATTTGATTAAATTGTGATATTTCACAATTTATTAATTAAAAATAATACGTACCATATTTGCGGCACGTTCCAGAGTGCTAAATACTGTCAGTATCGCCCTGGTGAAAGACCACCATTCAGAATCGAAACGTTGGTTAAAATGGCTGGTGACCAGATCTGAATAGCCATGTACTTCCCCCGCCTTCCTCCTCACCATCTCCTTCCCCTCCTCAATACCTTCAGCCTAACAACATACCCCAATTGGGGATGCCATAGTCTCAGCTGGGACTCTCGTGTGGGATCACATAAAAAATAAAAATAAATGTTTCGGAAATAAAGAAAATACAACGGCCTTTGTGACTATCGCCGTCGTCTGTCGGCCCACCCTAGTATAAATGGGATGTAGATGTTATACATGTAGATGCTATGTGCGTAGTCGATAGACGTGTAGCAACATCCATCCACGTCGACGCGGAGTTCGGGGCAACCCAAAACTTTGCTTGGAGCGCGACCGCAGCGGTAAATTGCCCGCCTTGGCGTAAATATCTCGGTAATGTAGACGAAACAATTTTCAACGAGAAATACGCTATGTGACCGTAGAGCGGGCCGGCACCAACCTTCACTGATATTATGACGCCTAACAATCACTCAAAATACCTTAATAATTGTTATTGAGTTTAACTCGAAGCTTGGAATACGCGTCCACTATTTGGTTGCTTAATTACGAGATTCCCAATTACAAAATCGAATCCATGCAAAGAAAATTAACCCCGCGAGATTGCATACCGTCAAGGTTTATCTGATCAATTCTGAACGTATAAAGATCGAATTTCGCACTATAAACTATAATCTCTGTCAGTCAGATGTAAACTTTCCGATGTATTCCTTTTCTACAAACAGCTTTTAAGAAAAATGAAGTTTCTTGTGCTAACAGTGGTTAAATACAGATGTTTTATTTATGAAGCTAACAACATAAAGAAAAACAAAATAAGAAGCATCCCCCAGTTGTTTAATTTCTTCCTTTTACCTGTTTTTCATGTGGTTTTCGAGCCCAATTAACTTCAGCCGCCAACTCAGAATTGGATACTTTGGAGCTGTCGAAACAGGTGATAAATTATAAATGCCATAAAATGATATCACGACAGGCAGCACCTGCGATGTCACACATCTTACAGGTGGCAAATAGCGCGTTAACAAAACAAGCATTACAACTGCTACGAATATGTACTGGAATTAACGTAACTCCTTTCCAGCGGCTCCGGGCGTACAGTTGTAGAGACGTAGAGCCTATAGACGTACAAGCGTAGAGTGCTACAACACGAGGTGAGATCGCTCCTTCCACGAAGTCGTAAGTGCTAACCGTGGTAGGCAAATTACGCGAATTACTTGCAAAAGTGAGATAATCTGTTTAGTGTCCGACTGTCAAAATTCGTAAAATACTGTCACTTATTTGAAACGTAAAGAAAAGCAGTCTAATGTGACATTTCACATTTTTAAGAGCAGTGGTATCCTATGTTATATACACGGCATAAATCTAAAGAAACGTTGAGAAAGAGATTTTTAGCATGCGTGATTCTTTGATTCGATCATTTTGATCCGATCATGAACCACCGACCGATCGAATCACTTTTTCAAAAATGATTCGATCGATCAGCAGTCAGGTCAGCACCCATGATCGGCGTGGGCAGTGACGACCAGAGATCTGTAATGCCGGTCGAGTCGTGACCCGCAAGCTCGTGCAACCTGCTTCCTTCCCGCGTGTAGACAATAGATGTAGTCCGGTCACCAGTCAGTGGCTGAGTTGGCATTGCGTCTGGGTCTCACCCAGGCTTCGTGGGTTCAATTCTACGGCTGGCTAAGTCCCTCCATCATGAAACAAGTAACATATTCTGCTTACTGTGATGGTAGTGGGAGATTTTCAAACATTGTCAGGTTATTCGTAAACAGGGAGTATCATCATATATTTGTGTAGTTTTAACGAAAAAAAAACTCAATATCATCGAAGTATTGACTTTAAACATTATCAGTGAGTCATTTGTCGCATAAATAATGCTATCAAATGAACCGAATTGACGAAATTGCGATGTTTGTAAAGTACCTATGTCAAAAGCCCGAAATGTCAGATAAGAGTTATTTAAATTCTAAAAATTATACATAATAAACTACCAAGTGTAAAAAGTAAGTAATAATAAAATACACGTGTCTTTAAGTGTGTGATGCACCTATAATTGTTGATAATACTGTGATAATTAAACGACAAACTCATTTAAAAATGTATTGTCATTGACATGTTATCGGATCGCAGTTAAGCAAAACGTATTTAACCCAAGGATAAGGAAAATAACCCGGTTAATAAACACGACTATGTAATTCCAAGCAACGTTTCGATTCTCAAAAGCGGTCTTTCACCAGGGCTATATACGAGGTGTGTTCAAAAGAAAAGGTGAATTTTGAATTTTTTCGAAAAGTATTTATTTATTCATCAATATCCATTTTCTCCCGTTCAAAGTAAACCACCTCAGATATAATGCACTTATGCCAGCGCTTCTTCCAATCCTCGAAGCACTTCTGGAATGCGCTTATTGGTATGGCCATCAGCTCGTTCTTCGATTCTGACTTTATCTCATCAATTGTGGCAAAACGCTTTCCTTTCATTGGTCTCTTCAGTTTCGAGAATAGGAAAAGTCGCAGGGAGCCAAATCTGGTGAATACGGTGGTTGAGGCATGATTACGGTGTTGTTTTGGCCAAATAATCATGAACAAGCATTGATGTGTAAGCTGGTGCATTATCGTGATGAAAAATCCATGATTTGTTTTTCCACAATCCCGATCGTTTGAGCCGTATGCCAACATCCTCTGCAACTTCCCTAATAGTGATTCGACGATTTTCCAAAACCGTTTTCTTCACTGTTTCGATGTTTTCTTCGTTTGTTGACCTGGTTGCAACTCCAGGACGCTCATCGTCATTAACATCTTCTCGGCCTTCTGTAAAGCGCTTCTACCACTTATAAACACTTTTTTTTTCATAATCGAATGTACACAGCCCGCGAAAATTCAAAATTCCTTTTGAACACACCTCGTATATTTTTATAATTATATACGTGAATTTCTTAACATCCTATTGATCTACTTTCCATAAGTTGAGCTCCAGTAACTCGTGGTTATGTGAGGAGTATTTACATACGTAAAGATAAAATAATAAAAACAGTATGTAAATAAGATTAAAAACTTATTAAATAAGTACAAACGTAAATCAACAGAACAATTTTAGAATAATAAAAAAATAAAAACTAAATAGTAATTTATATTCGACATAGTATTCATGAAGGGTACAATATATCATTATCTAAGTTCAGGGAGTTAATTTACCTTTTGAATTGTTCGTATTTCAATGTTTCGGTTACAATAATTTTGTTTTAGGATAATAATATATTGTGTAACATCTTATACCTAAATACAAGTAATGGTGCTGTGCTGTGGTCGTTCTCAGCATTGGGGTGGCTATTAAACCATTTGTTTTGAATCTATTGCTTATACTATCAGTAGAGTGAATTTTACTGATGATTTATTTTTTTAAATTTGATATAAGGGGCGTTTCTTTTATATAATTCTGAAATGCATGGTATATTAAATTCACGAAATATCTCTCGAGTAGGGAAGTCGTAAGATTTTTAATGATTTTAATGATTATTTTTGGAATTGTAATAATTGGCTGTAGTGAGACTTTATAGGCCCCTCCCCATTCAATAATGCCATACTGCAAAAGGGACTGAATTAATTCACAATAGTAATAATAATAGTATCTTTATTGTAATTGAATTTAACTATAACTAAAAGACATGTATAATATAATACCGTAGTACAGTGGTTTATAAAGTAAAATAGAAAATAATATAATAACAGTTATAGTTGAAGTTTCACATAACCAGGCAAGTGAGGCCTCACTTGGCTAGTCTGTGTTGAGGCAGTAATTTTGCCTTTTCTTATTTAATATGTTGCGTATGTTATAGAAGACATAGATAAGTTTTCTTATTCGTTTTATAGAGTAACAATGACTGCACCACACCGCCAAACTTAAAAGGATAAAATGCGTTGAAAATTTAATTATTTTCCCCCTCCCTGGCACCAGGCAACGTTCAAAGTAACGTTCAATGTAGGAACCCACAGCGCAGGAGTCCCAGCCAGGGGCTTTTATTAGGCGGCAAGTCTACCGCCGCTGAATAATATACTAAATCATGACTCTCTTTATTGTTCAGACCGCACTTAATTAAGATGTGTCGGAATTGCTCGGATTGCTGTAGTCTGTAATGCCTGCGATGGGAGGGGGCGTTTAGACGAAATGCAGAGGTCAAGTGTACTAAACAACAGATTTTAAAAACGAAAATAAATCATTAAGCTTTCTCTTAATCTTACTACAAGACAAAATATTCATCTAAGCATTTTAAGAAAGGCTACATACTGCAATAACAGTATACTATTACATCATATTACAAGATCTCTCGAGACAGAGTTAAAAAGCAAAAGTGGAAATAAAATTCCCGGACAAAACGTATTTTATTTTTACAACTACATACAGTAGCATTCTAATGCGACAATTCATGATGTAACAATATGTGATTCAAGTGACAATTCATTTGACAATTCATGTGAAAATTCATGTCCAATTCAAGTGATAATTCATCTGACAATTCATGTGACAACTAATGTCCAATTCATATCCAATTTATGTGACAATTGATGTGACAATTCATGAAAAATTCATGGGACAATTCATGTGACAATTCGTGTGACAATCCATGTGAAAATTCGTGTGACAATCCATGTGACAATTCATGTGAAAATTCATGTGACAATTCATGTCCAATTCATGTGACAATTCATGTGATTATTCATAATGTGACAATTCACAATGAAACAATTCATGATGTGACAATTCAAAATGTGAAAGCTAGTAAGAAATAAAATTTCATTATGGAACGGATTGTTATTTACATTGCCTCGTGCGCCTATTCTAAACAATATTTTATTGTAAATATAATGAAACATCACGTGGGATCCTTTTACGAAGAAAACATGATTATTATTCTTCTTATTTTGATTACATAATATTTTATAATAATAATATTAAGAATTAACCCTTTAATGCCCAGATTCAGAACTATGTAACTTTTTAAAAATATTCCTAAATAATACAAATTTGAAAAGAGAACACAAAATGTTTAACGTTTGAAAGCTGCAAGAGGGTGAATTACATTTTTAAGCTTTGTGACATTATAAAGCTCTATAGATTATAGTGGAAAGGATATTACTACCTGAAAATGTTACGCTGACACAGAAATCTACTCCGATCTTCTTCTTCTATTTAACAAAGAAGAATGTCCCGGGCGGGCGGTGTATAAATTCGTAGTTAACTTAAAATTTTGTATTCTTTTTTATTAAAAAAACGGCATTTAAAAGCAGACTGAGCGCAACTGTAAAAAAATAGTTTTTGCAGACCTATGATACCTTTACACATTTACCAACTTCGGTATCGTACAAGTTTAATTTGAAAAGGTTTTACAAGAAAAATCGGTTTCCAAGACGAATTATTTTAAGTCGAAATATTTAAACTATTTTTTAAAACGAAACAAAAAATGATTAAAAAAGCCGTAGTACAATGTACAATACAAGTGTACAATGTACATATATATATATTTTTTAATTAATAGATTTTTTTGTCAGTTTGTGTCTAACGGGTTAATAATTCAGACTATAAATATATCAAATTAACGATAATATTTCATTCTCCACTCTAATAATCTGTATTACTTTTCTTGTATTTATAAGAAATACGTTTTCGGGATTATTTTTCTTCTCCGGTAAATAAACAATATGGACAAATTTGTACGAAATAAGAAAAGCAAACGAGATGATACCGAGAGCACGGCGGCATATAATATCTCCGCTTCGATGCTTTGGGCTGGCAAACAAACGGGATCTTTCACGAACAAAACTTACAAACCAAAATGATTTTTGATTTGTGGAATCATGTGTGCATGCGTGAAAATAATCGAATAGAAAGTGTATCAGTGTGCGAGCGTAAAAACAAGGTAGCTACCATTTTGTAGTAGAGAGAGATATGAAAAATGGTATATCATTTTATGAATTCGTGCAGGAACTGTGTAGTAGGTACATCTACCTATATCTTCTATATATACAAAAATGAATGTTTGTCTGTCTGTTTGTTCTCGATTTGCTAGACCGGTTTCGCTGAAACTAACACAGTTTGTTCTTATTAGGGCCGGGAAGGTTTAGAGAGCAGTTTGAATGAAATCTAATATGTAAAATTGTTAATTATTAATTGTTTTTGTGTTTAAATTGTAGAACTCCATTTTTTTTTAAATTTATGTAAATCAATTTTAATAAGATTATTATTAAGTTCTGCAAGTATTTTTAGTTTTACTAGACACTTACGAAATATTCGGTTTTTGTAAACAAGCCGACATTTTCACTTAGTTGCTATTTTATTTTGGAACTAGCAACATTGACACAGAGTGCACCGGTGCACGTACGTGAAAGTTGACTGACACGAGCGGAGCACGCGTTCACAGTTGATGTCGGCTTCATGAGAACAGGTCGATTCTCCGACTCATCTCTTTTTCCTCCTTCATATAATCCGGGCCTCTTCAAAACCCCTTAATAAATCCTTTCCTTCAGCCCCCACCTTGACCCGTCTTACAACGCTGCCCAGCCGGGTCGTGATATAGTACCTCTGTCCTTACACCGTAAAATAAAATTTAAAAAAAAACTTAAATTGGCGGCACGCTTAGCTCGCCCCCCGCCGCTCTTATTTTGGTTTATTTCCCTTGCGTGTTAGGGCACCTCAATTTAGTATTTACTCTGTGCTCTGGAAAGACCTTCCGTGTAAATATTTTTCCAAAAAATGGCCACGTATTATACACCTACTATATCGTACGGAGAGTGTTAAAGAAGGGTAAGTTAAAAAATTATAAAATTAAATTTTAACGATATGGCGATTCTATAAATTTGAGTTGCTCCTCGCTCGAAACCCATTATCCGCCACTGAACAAAGCTAAAACCACTTCAATCGATCCCTTCTGAACTGCGTTCCCTCACAACGGTGATACTCGGGATCGGGCTAATTACCTCACGCCATTACACCACTCAAACACTAATTATCTGTCAGGAAAACGAAAAGGATCTATTGTTTACGATTCAATATTTTAGATTTAAATATGACGGATATTTTTTCAGGATTCATAAATTTCTAATCACTACATTCGCACTTCAGATTTTGTGCGTGCTAAAAATCGGAAACGCCTCACTAGGAGAACCAGTACTAAGGTAATATTGTGAAATGAAACTAACATTTCCACATAAAGAAACATTCATTTCAAAATTTTATTTCATTCCATATCTAAATAATAGAGTTCTTATGTAGGTACCTACTTGTGTTTTACATTTTAAAAATACTCTACCCAAAAAAACCTTCTCCTTTTGAATATGCAATCTGTAGCTAACCAGAGTGTTATATTTTATTTAAGTTAGCCCATAGATATGGTATAATCTATGGGGTTTTTCATACTAATTTTAAAAGGTTATAAGCAACAGTTTTACATATTGGATTTCATTCTAAACCTCCCCGCCGCTAATAAGAACAAACTGTGCTATTTTCAGCGAAACCGGTCAAGTGATTTTCGATAACATCGAGGACAAAGAAACAAACAAACTTACATAGATATTCGACCACATGAGGTGGAACTATTTTAGGTTAATAATAAAATAAATAAAAACTAAAATGAACAAATCTGAGACTGGAGCAGTTTTTCAGCCGGTCTCGTTCTGGGATAAGGAGTCTTATAAATAAATTAAAATCATAATAAATTCTAAGGGTGTCCCTAAGTATAAAGACGCGGGTCCCGTCCGCCCCGAGGTCCCATTGCTCTCCATAATGGATGCTTACCGTGTCCCCAGACGAGCGGGAAACACAATTTTAAGGAATTGAACGAATTCACTGGAGTATTTAACAAACGTAAATCTAGTTTTACAGATTCCCTACAGATGTGTGGAAGGTGTTCAGGGGATTTTTATTTAATGGATTTAAGGTAGACAATTGTACAGCCATTTTTATATTCCCTAATTCTAGGGATAATATGGTACACGAAAGTGGGAAGGAGAAGATAGGGAAAGATAGGGGATTACCTGGAAATAATTATTAATAATAATTGGATGGATGGATATTTGGATGATTTTTATAGAGCCACTTTTGTGAAAAATCACCTCATTGGCGCTGTAAAGATTTTTTTCCAATGCTCTATATTATCACTAAGTATAGACACTCTACTAATTGCATTCACCGGTTCGTCGATCTGTAATACCAAATTATATGTAAAATGCATTTGACCGATGAACGTGACGCCACGTTAAAATATACGGGTTATTAATTTTATGTACAGGCACATAATATTATATAGGATCATACTTACCTGGCAGGTCGCTTTAATTGTTTATGAGTTTAATTCGTAGAACTCCATTAAATATATTTTTTAAATTTAATGTTATTATTAAGTTCTGCAAGAATTACTTTAACTTTTTTTTTAAAATTATTGAGACAGCTGTTTCAGCGTTCAATGCCATTTTCAAACTGTGGTTAGGCCACGTTGACTTTTGCACTATTATTGTGAATGTATTATTTTTGTTTCGCTTTGTACACAGTGTACAATATTTTGTAATTTTATTAGATGAATATGTACCTAGGAGTAATGTAGGAGTAAGATTAAGAATAATTAACAATGTATGTAATATGTTAAGAATGTATAAAAAGAATATGAAAGGAGCACTGTAGGAATACCACTATATGGAAATAGTTCATCATTGTGTTTAAGTTTAATATAGTAAAGCGCACTTGAAGTGAAATAACACAAAACTGCGCTATATAAATGCTATGCTGAAACGACTTATTTATATGTTTCTATTTACCCCCCCCCCCATTTCCATTTTTATGATGCCTAAAATGATTTATTACCGATAAAACCGATTTACTGAGAAAATAATTGTGATAATAAATTCTCCCGTTCTGTGTGGTACTTTCAAATCTATTTTTCCCGCATAAAATGGCGATGTTTTCTTGATAGTTTTATAATGACGTGACTGCTATTGATTTATTTATATGTGATATATTATTTAGGTCTTGATGATCATTCCACAAAGTATTTATTTTAATTTTTTATTAGGGACTATAAATAAACAAGTGAAATATAAAATGGTACATATATTAGTTATTATATTTTGTAAAATATTTGATCTTTTGTCGTTTTTCTTAGTCCTCCTCACTGGGGGGTCCTGTGCTGGGGAGGACTAGACTTATTTATTTTGATGTTATGTAATTAGGCAAGTATTCTATGTTCTTTTCAGTGTGGCTTTTAATATTGTTACATTGACCTCTTCAGCCAGAATTTCATTCTTGACCTGTGCTCAATAAACTTTTCTGTTCGTTTTATATCTGGGTGAAGAATGTTGTGGAATTTCGTAGCAAAACACATGTACTTTCTTTGTCCGAATGTGCTTTTATAACAAGGAATGTTTTTGATGTCGTGACTCATACAGAATGTATCACCGGGGCGATACTCAAAGTAAATACGAGTACCTTCTACATTCAGGTTGACAAAATAAGCGAGTAAGGAATGGTGCTTTTTGTATTCATTTGATTACCACACCAGAGTTCCATTGCGCCAAATTGGGGAATTCCCTATTGGAAAATCTTTTGGGGCGGAAATAAAACGGGGAAGAAGAAAGGAAATCGAATTTATTCAGATTTACATAGATACTATGCATGTATAAAACAATGTGCCCAATCACACGCAGCAATTCGATTCGAATGGTGGTCTCACTCACACAAGACACTAAAATAATATTACTCTGAAATGAAGCGCACATATTATAGGTAATATTTTGTATAGGAAGAATTCGTGGCACACCCAAGGGGGCCCCAAAATGCCTCCCCTGACGAAAAAAAGTCACGTTTTGGTAACACTTTAAAGAATACAAAGATAAATTAATTAAAAATCACTTTGTATTCACCAATTTATTAATATACACATATCTCTGCATGTTTCGAAAGCGATGCTTTCTTCATCAGGAATATATTGAATACTAAAAAATAATAATAAATTTTATAATTTGTTTATTCTTTTATCATTTGTCTATACTTATTATTTGTGTTATATTTTTACCATTTGTCTATACTTGACATTACTATTTTTATAGTATTCTATACACTCCTGATGAAGAAAGCGTCGCTTTTGAAACATGTAGATATGTGTATATTAATAAAGTGTAGAATAGAAACTAATTTTTAATTCATTTAATATTAATAATGATGCCAGAAAGTGAATACCAATATTTTAAAGAAATTATAAATACATAGGTGACAAGTGAAAAACTTTCAAGCCGTGATGATTGTGGCAATTAATAAATTAATAAGAATTGCTTTGTTTAAACCACTGTTTTTAATATATAAATATCCACATGTTTCGGAAGCTAAGTTCCCTAATCAGGATAAACAATATACTAAAAATAATGACAACTATATAGACAAATAATAAGCAAGTTAAACATATTACAAACAGTTTAAACAAAGTTATAATAATAATATTTATTTATTCGAAACACACGTTATTTAACAAAAACATTTAAGAAAGCTGCCTGCCCAACTAGGAACAAATCCCGTTCAGTTCATATTAAGTGCCATTATACAAAAATAGAAGGGAAAAAAACTAGTATTGACAAGTATGGTAATATAATATAACTAGAAAAAAGTATAATAATTAAGTATAAAAAGATTATGTACATGTGTTCGATATGTACTGGTTGGTGCTTGTAATTTTTATTAATTCATTAATTATGACGCCACAAAATGATTACGCATCTTTTGAAGAAAATTTGGCAATTATTTATTGACGCTATTTAACGTACTTCGCCTGAACGCCGTCAGATTTAGCACGACTCTGCCCCGCTTGTTTCGCCACCTGTCCAGCGTGTACTCTAAGGGCGCGGCACGTTACCATGCGTTGTCCGTACGATTGACGTATGCATAGTTTTTCCCCGAGGCTAGCTAATATAATATCTTAAAGTTATGCATATCTATACAAAAAAAGGAAAATTTCTAAAAATTTATCAATAATGATTTGTTTAGACCCTGCTATCTTTTGTTTCTCACTGTCATATCACAAAACCGAGTACAGACCTTGGGTTTTTTGATTATTATTTTATGACTGAATGGTCAATAGATTTTTTAATATTTCTATTTTTGAAACTGATATTCATGGTGGAATGCCATTATAATAATATAATGAAACACATTTATTTTATTTTTACCGTTTCCGGTTTAGATGGCTTTAACAAGGTGGAAAAGTGGAAATGAGTTTTACATGTGTTTTATTATATTATTCGGTCAATAGATTATTCAGTTAAACACAAAGACAAGGGATATAAAATGTTTCCTTAGGTGGTGCAATATCTTAGTTTCGATTGTTTCACATAGATGGCACCATCGGCAAGACAGTACATTTGCGATATCTGAGAACCTCTGAAGATCGGACATACAGATTATTACCATTGTATAGAAAGGAGCTTGGCTTCCTGGCTCTCTAAATCCATTATAAGGAGATTCCGTGTATTCTGTTATTTGTAATAAATAATAAAGTGTTGTTGTAATCAAGAGATAAATACACATCAGGTAGTAAGTATAAAGCGCAGGTAAAACATCACGAAACTGCGCTACAAAAATTAACGTTTATTATTATTATTATTATTATAAAAATCATTACAGACTTAATTTTTTAAAATTTCTACTACGGACTAGACCGCCGGTAGAACTCCCCATGATCATTTTCTGGGTGCGCCACTGGGAAGAATTAAAGAAACTTATCTATTATTTGATTGAACATTCTTGATGATGATTGCTCGCATTATCTACAATTTTAGATATTTATTTATTTATACCAGAAAACAACAATTCAATTGTATCCATTAAAAATGTACCACCCGGAGCACGTCTATTGTAAAGGGTCACATTAGATTTTCCGTCACGTACGGATGTATATGTTCCTATACCTGGTGAATAATTCACTGTTTACCATTCACCGCCAGAAGTAGTTTCCTGCTATCCGACGAACCTTTGTCCCCCTGGTAACTTCGTAGTAGGAATAGAAATCCCAGAATAGATTAACCAATCGTAACCCTTCGTCCCCGCAGCGGTAGGCGGAGAGGATTCAACAGAACCCACAAAAACCACGATTTCGTAAACATTAATTTTTAAGACTCAAGTTTTTGGACTCATTGTGGCGTTGATGAAGGATCACAATATATTCTTCATTTCTTCTACAATATAAACAAATAACATATCTCTCATAAACCTAACCATTCATAAACCCTTAGTATTTTATAAAGTTAAAAGTCTTAAATTGCAAATATATATAGTAGGTATGTTTGCGCACGTTCCAGGGAACATACTCTCAGTATCGCCCTAGTGAAAGGCCACCATTCAGAAATGTAACGTTGTTTGAAAAGGCTTCAGACGTGTTTGGCGACCAGATCTGAATAGACAGGCATCTTCCTCTCCCACATCTTCCCCTCTCCACTGCCTTCAGTCTCAAAATATACCCCAATCGGGGATGCCAGTCTCACTGGCTCCAGGCGATTGGGACCCCCACGCGGAAATCACATAAAAACATACGATTAATTAGTAGAACTCCAATTAATTATTATTTCTTTAAATTTAATGTAAATCAAGTTTAATAATGTTATTATTAAGTTCTGCAAGTATTTTTAGTTTTTATTATTGTGACAGCTGTTTCGGCGTTCAAGTTTGAAAATAAAAAAAAACTACTCTCTAAACCTTCCCGTCGCTGATAAAAACAAACTGTGCTATTTTCAGTGAATGGGGTGGGGTAATTTTCGAGAAAGTCGTGGACAGACAGACAGACAGACAAACACTCATTTTTTATATATATAGATGTATCGAAATAAAATATGTAAAAGCCCATTTATTTATTTTTTGAATTTATTGAAGAATCGTAACGTTTTGTGCGTTTTACCCCCGTGTAATGTCAGTATCTTCCGTTTAAGACCTGCCATATTTCCCCTCCCTCCGGGATGACACCTGTTTACCCTCTCGAAGGCATTATCAAACACAATACAAAATGAAGACAGTTTTCTCGTAAACATCTTAGTTTATTATAATTCCGCGTTTAGGGGCGAGCCGTTTCGCCAATAATAAGTAAAAGCAAGGAAGAAATTTGTGTTAGCTTCGCATAAAGAAGACATTACACGGAATTGAACGGCGTAATGAAATTTTCCCGGTTTCTTGCGCAAACTCAACCCTAATTTTTCTGCAACCCGGGTAGCTATAAAAGGTAGAATCATCTGGAATCTTCCGTGGAGTAGTGGTTATGAATCCAAACTTTAGACATGGAGGTTGTAGCTTATAGATCTATCCCGATTTCATAAGTGAGTCCATGATCTACCCAAGGTTGTAAATCTTGGACTTTTGTATGAATCGAATGTGTCAAGAAAGTGTGGTGATTGTTACTCGTTAGATAAAAACACTGTCGATATTAACATTAAGTGTATTTTTGATGAATAACCCAAATAGTCTAGGGAAGCTTGAATCGCTCTACAGTACCCAAGTTAATGAAGGCTGTTGTTTACTGATAATTACGTGAGAAAAGAATTATGAATTATGAAGTAGATGTTATTTATAACATTGACAGTTTAAACCATAGAAAGGTACAATGACTTGAATTCAGGAATTTTTCTATTTCGGCTGCGTTTGCTGCACTAAGTAAGAACTGATATCTACCATAAGAGTGAGCCACATGAATTAAAATTATTAAAGCAAAGAATAACATTGAATTAAAAATACTAATAATTAAAATGACAATCTTGCTATGAGTACAAAACAATTAGTTTAGAAACAAATTTTATGGTATATTATTTAGTTTTTTATTTAATATTGCAAGTGTCTTCACTGCCCAAATTCAGTGGGACTTTGGCATCTCCAATTGGGGTACATTGTGAGACTGGAGAGAGTGGGGAAGGGAGGGGATATAAGAAAGATGAGAGTAAGGAAGTATCTGGCTATTTATATTTAATCGCCAAGTACGGAAAAAGCCATTACAAGCAGTTTCAATAGAGCGATACTGAGAGTATCTACCACTATCAATGATGTCATTCCATAAATAGTGGTAGATACGTTCATAATACGTACGACCACAAATTGATGCACGAGTATAAAATGTATCGAGAGCATCACCTGTCCGATCATATCTTCCTCTTCCTCTTCCTCTTCCTCTTCCTCTTCCTCTTCCTCTTCCTCTTCCTCTTCCTCTTCCTCTTCCTCTTCCTCTTCCTCTTCCTCTTCCTCTTCCTCTTCCTCTTCCTCTTCCTCTTCCTCTTCCTCTTCCTCTTCCTCTTCCTCTCCCCTCTTCCTTCTTAATTTGTTTTTTCTAATAAAACATCTGTACTTAACCACTGTTAGCACAAGAAACTTTATTGGCTTACCTTCCGTTGAACTTCATTTGTATTAAAATCTATTTGTTTGTTACAAATAAATAAATTTCGTCACTTAGGGCAAGACTTAACAGACTTGCCCTAAGTACGACATTGACGGCAGGAGGCAAAGGTCACGTGAAACCTATTTTGGCACCACCTTTAGTTCACTGCCGTCCACATTTGTTTCGTGTGATTTTGACTACGGTAACCAAATTACAAAACGTTTTTAAAAAGGGTAAAACTAAATACTCTAACAAAATATTCAGCTTTTGTAAACAAGCCGAACCATTTTACTTAGTTGCCTTTTTAATTAAATTAGCGGCACGCCTAGCTCGGCCCCCGCACTTCTTATTTAGGTTAGGTCATCTCTATGTATTATTTCCTCTGTGCATTTCTAGAATGACTTACATGCAGAGAAAACAAAATCCAAGTTTTCACAAAACACAAGACTTTTAACTAACAACCACGCCGTTTCAACGCTGGGATGGGCAGAGGATAGACAGTCACACAACTCTTGGCATGGCCCGACTGAAGTATTTGATTCACTCGAGATTTTTCATTTCATTATTTTCAGCCGTGTCATGCATGTTCATCATTATCTACGTGTATATTTATGTATATTTTCACCTTATTAAAACCCAAATTATAATATTTCCTCGGTTTTTTGACGCACCGGTGAAAATCTGATTTACATTTTAACGAACCGTCGGTTGTTTTCTTTGCAACGAAAAGCGTAACTAAATATAATTTATTTAAAATTTAAATGGGAACACGCTCGGCACCGTATTTATAAGGCGGTTTACCCTTACCATCAAGCTACACATTCGCTTTAATGGGGTCTTCAAACGTAACTACCAACTACAGACCCGCCATCATCGCCACTATTAAACTACACGTGCCGACGAGGAACACAAGACAAATTGCAACATTTTTCTTCAACACGTATACAAACAACTATCAGTCACACCAATAGGATGTATGATCTGGGCAACAAGTTTGGAGGTATTGTTGATATATTTGCTGACTCCATTTATAAAGTATATCGTCATCTATACCAGCACTTTGATGAATCGTACAATTAATTATTGTAGCGTGGATAATGTAGCGATAACGATTTGTGTTATAATATTTTCAAAAGATTTGTATTCACTTTGCGGCGTCATTATTAATAAATTAATTAAAACTACTTTGTAAATACCACTTTTTAAGAATATAAATACTAACGTGTTTCGAAAGCGAAGCGTTCCTCAACAGGCCATATAGAATACTAAGAAATGATAAAAATTTAACAAATGCCAAACCGTCATGGACTTTGAAAAAAATGTGGAAAAAAATGCGTATTGGAAAAAAAACATGAACGGTGGCGTCGTGAAATTTGAACGGCTGTTTATACTGGGAAATCTACATCAATTAGATAAATAACAGAAGGTAATATGTGCACAGTGCCCTTGAAATTTTTTTCACGAAAAGGTTTTAACAAAATTTTATATAACATTGTGAGCGGGAGGCAGCGGATTAAATTCTCGACCCAGCTCAAATATACATGAGATTTGTGATTTTTTTCTCCATTTTGTATACCAAGCGGATAGCCTAACAAATATTGCTTTGCTATTGTAAGAAACATTGGAACATGTGAAATGCATAGTTTTTTAGCACGGAACTTATAAACGATCTTTTTTTATAAACGGGTCAAGGATTTAGAAAAATGTGTCCGCATTTTTTTCTGTAAAAAGCGAATTCGTGTATACTAAGTGCGTGTAATGTAGGTATAATGGAACACCCCGGAGACTATTGATAAGTATTTAAGGAGTGTAGACCCGCCTTAACCGCCGCATTGGCGATATATAGCCGCATTAAGGCTTGTTTGCCAAAGAAGGAAGCACAGAAGGGTAGAAGGGAAGAAGAAGAGAATGGAGGATGAATCCAGAAAGGATATACGGGAAAAGGGAACAAATTACGGTTCAATTTACGTCAAAGGTATTCTTCGGCTAGATAGTCCAATCTTTTGAAAGATGGCAAATTGATGTCGCCTTTATTGGGAGACATGATTCATGTTATACGAGAAACGCCAGTGGGGAAATTCAATACTCTACTCGGAATCAAACAGAATTTTCAACGTACATATTATTTTTATTTTATTTTTGTAGAATACAGGTAAACTTATAATTAATTCAAAAGATGAGGACGATCAACTATTATGCATTGTACGATGCTATGATTCGTTCCCGCTCGGTCTATCTTTCGAGTATCTGGGGTTACGCTTCCAAGAAAATGACATCTGAGGTACAGATAATTCAGAACAATTCATTTTTGGCTTGTCATGGGATACACCCATTAAAGATATTTACCGGAACGCACTTATATTACTGTTTAAGATTATTCCTAGCCACGATGTTCACCATTATAATACAAGACAACTCCACAAACTACACATATCAAAAATACACTCGATTGGAATACATTGCAACATCAACTATAATAAATTGCCTGAAGAATTAAGACATGTATAAACTTCGCACAAATCTCGAAACGATATCCTGAAATCCTGGATGAAAGTAGACTGAATGCTGTAGAAATGAGATCTCTGAGACGAATGTGTGGTAAAACCATGTATGATCGTGTGAAAAATGTTGAGATTCGTAAAGAGTGCAAGGCTGATGTAAGCGTAATGAGTATGATTAAGAAAGGGACGGTTAGATGGTTCGGGCACGTAGAGCGAATGAACGAGGAAAGGGGTGTAAGGAGAATATATGACGCGCATGTGAATGGAAGAAGAAGCCGGGGACATCCGAGGAAGACATGGTACGATCAAGTGAATCAAATACTTGAGTCGGGCCATGTCAGAAGTCGAAATAACAAATGTATAAGACGTTGTATGAATGTGAATTAAGCAAGTGTATGAGAAGGTCGAGTTGTTTGGCGATCCGTCCTCTCTGCCTACCCCTGCAAGAAACGGCGTGATGCGTAGTTAGCTGTTTTTTTTAAAATGCTATTTGAAAAATAATTTATTTTAAGTACCAATTCTGTTCTGATAGCCGTCCTGCTAAACTTTGTAGATTCTGATGTAGGTATATCTATTGTAAAACATTATTAGGTATTTTTACTTTATGTTTTAAATTGTACTTTCGTTTATGTTACTTTATCGTTGTTTTTGTATAATTTTAGTTTTTATATTTTCAGATACATATCTGCTATAAACACTTTATAAAACCAATACACGCAATTAATTATGTACCAATAATTGGCAGTCCCATAAAGAGTATGATTAATAACTCACGGGAGTGCTACTTCGTTGTATATTTTATTTGAAATAAAAAATTTAAAAAAACTAAGATACTCGGGCATTTATAAATCAAATTGTAATAACTGTTCTTTCAGTTTACATCGGTAAGACAGCACGTAATATCAATATCAGAAGCAAGGAACAACATAGATGTTTAAACAGCCGTGGTTTTTCGGAATTCGCCAACCATCTAATTGAAAAAGATCATACCTATAATCACAGCACCGGCGCTAATATTCTACACAAATGGCTTTGGCATTAGATTAGATAATTTAGGAGCTTTAGAAATGAAGACAGCCGTTAAAATTAATGGTAATATTCTTAATAATCAACGTAACTTGTCCTACAGTCCTCATATTATATTAGATACATTTCCCGTTAACTTAAAATTTCCCACTTCGTCTAAGCCCTCCCTCTTTTGATGTTCCGACTCTTTCTCGTGCGTATGATGTCCCATTCTATTATACGTAAGCATATCTCTGTCTCACTGTTCCATTGCTTCATTTATATTATGTCTCCCTCTTATTATATTTTGTATTACGTCTCACTTACATATATGCTCACTCTATGTATTGTTTAGTTTTAAATTATATCCTGAGGAAGCTTGGGATAAACGAAACCGGTTGATAATAACAACTTTGAAGAAAATATTAACAACTCGCAAATCGAAACACGAAACCATAAAATAAATAACAGTAGCAGCTGGGATTCGAACTCAGGACCTCATGGTCACTCTATGCCAACTGAGCAACGTCATTTTTATCGGTATCGTACTACGACTTTTAAGAACTGTCAATATCATCCTCAATTAATTCCCCCCTTTTTTGTGGATGCTACCTTTTTTATAACTACAAGATTCTGCCCGAATTTATTTGTAATCGTTGACGGTGTCTCGGATATACCTATCCAACTTTTTAAAAATATTTTATATTAAATTTACAATAAAATAAAAAAAGCGTTTTTTTTTATTTTTATAATGAACCACAAAGTAATTGCTTTCTACGAAAAAATTATATTTATTTTTGTATTAAGTCTATAATAATAATAATAATAATTGGATGATTTGTATAGCGCCGTTTTTGTGAAAAATCATCAAGGGCGCTGTAAGGCAAGGTATATAGAGTCAAAGCTCCTTGCAAAATCAGACTAAAAAGTTGTTACCGCGCATAAAGTAGGAAGGGGGTGAAGCGGTTGTCGATGTCGACCAAATCCTTTTGACCGCAAACGAACTTAACGAATGGAACGCATTGCTGGCCACCCCGCTGTGGTCTGGAACATTTCTTACTGGCGATGCATGTCGACTTCAAATGCTCTCTAAGTTTTAGCAATAAAAAGACCAATTTACAGTATTTTGATGATTATGGTAAAACTGGTGAAAGGTTACACCATTGCTTTTTCTTATTTTTCCAGAACAACTTGTTCAGTCATGTAGGCATTTTGCGTTTATCTTTAGAGATCCCTACCCAGCGAGCGCTTGTAATCTACTGAAGCCCGTGTTATCTCTATGTTGACAATTGGCTTCATTTATGTTGCCCATATTTCGAACACTGGTGTTTACTCCATGTATACACCTTAATGGTTAATATGCAAAAAGCCATTCAATAAAATTTGCTTACATTTTATAGGGCGGGAAACAGGTTTGCTGATTGAAGTTTCTGGGGTGCTGTTGTCAAAAGGGTTGGATGCTTAATGTTTTATTTTTGTTTGTAATATAACACGGGACGACAGATGCGCAGAATCTTTCTAGCTTGGTAATAAACTTTGATTTATTTGACATTCGACTGTCTCATTTTCAATGCAACGGTGTCGTAAGAGGCTTGTAGCATTTTGCCTCTAAACTTACCACGAAACTACGGAACTGGCAATAATCATAAATAATTTTAATATAGTATTTTTAATATATATAAGTTTCAAAAGAAATTAGGCTACAGACTTGATTTTGGAAGGCGGTCACCAAATGCATAAATATGTATCCGTATCCAATGTAATGTCATTAATAATAATAATCGGATGACTTCAATAGAGCAATTTTTGTGAAAAATCACCTCAAGGGCGCTGTACAAATTTATCCAATTATTTACAAACAGATACAGAAAAATATACTTACCTGGCAGGTCGCTTCAGATGAACACAGTTTTATTAGAAAATTTAATTATAGAAATGATATTTTTACAGTTGCTATTTTATCCTCCTTTTATATTGATATTACATTTATTAGAAGATTGGTGGCACAAGAAGAGTTGGTATTTATTTGAAATACTTATAATTTTTAGGACTGGAAAATACTTATAAAATGACCTTAAAAAGCGGAAGAAGTTTTTAATGGATACATTTAATTTATTTTTAACATTGTTTGCATTCACAAGATTCTGTGATCGTGGAATAATAAAAAAGGTTAATTTTTCAATAGCGTCGTTCAGTGATTGAAATCACGTCAAGGGCGCTTTACATCGTGTTAAAGTTTGTAGTCCCTTTTAAATAGATATGTTTTTAGACTTTTCTTAGAGGTTTCGAAATTGACCTCAGACCAAATGAAGGTCTTTACAAGAATGTGGACCCAGTACATTAAAAGCTCTGTCCCCAAATTTAGCAGCATTCGTACGAGAGGGTTCAACCAGTCTGTTTGACGCAACAGGCTTGGCCGACCTGAGCGTGATTTGTCTCTTAGTAAGATTGTACATATGTATTTAAAAGAAAAATTTAAATCGAAAAAATAATGACCGTACGGGGTGTTTTCGACATGAAGACAGCTTCGTTCCAACTAATGGCTATTCAAGCTTGTCAAAACAGTTACTAAAACTTGTCAGAAATATTTAGAACGTTCAAAATTTCTTGTTTTATAATACCAGGATATCGTGCGAAAAATATGATAATTTAGAATTTCGCATTATTTGCGTGAAATTGGCCAAATTTGCGTTTCTCGCGTGTAAAAAGTCGCATTTTATTTATTTTTTAACTTTATAAATTGCATAAAAATATTTATTAATCAATTTTTTATTATTAATTATTTTTATTGAGATTGAAAAACCTCATTTTAATATTTAATCATTGTAAAAAATAATATTAACGATAACCCAAATAAAATATGAAAACGAAAAAAATGACAGAACAAAAAAGATTTCAGTCGCATCTTTGAAATCTTTTTTATTTTCTGTCATTTTTTTCCGTTTTCATATTTCATTTGGGTTACGTTAATATTATTTTCTACAATGGTTACTTATTAATTATTAACCTTTGTTCTGATAGTTTTACTTTGCTTAATTTATTCAATGTTGCCTTCGAAGCGTAAATACGGAACGCACGTCTAAATGAAATGAACATAGCCAGTTTTCTGCTCAGGCGGATCCGCCTTTATTGTTTATCGGTTCCGTAGAGCCGCGGCTGGAAAACAACGTTGATTACATTTCGCAATACAGCGTTACCGGCCGGGACAACGAAACAACCAAACAACGGAACAACGCAACAACGCAGAGCGTGAGATACGGATCAAACACAACAGCGACTGATAACTCCTCTCTTTTACTGGTACCCTGATACCTGCACTTGGTACTAGGTACATTCTCGGGGTATCGCGAGATCAACCATATCGAAACAAGTTTTGGCTCGGGCAGAAATAAACTAAGGAAAAACATCACTCTAGGCTAGCCGGTTAATGCTTACCTAAAGTCATTAAATAGAAAAAGTTTAAAATTCACGCATCGGTGCGCAAATGCGTCCACAGCAAGCAACACTGTAAATAACTAAAAGTGGAAAAATAAATAAAATATGTTAATATCTATTAAAAGCTTCTTACGCTTTTTAAGGTAATTTTATAAATATTTTCCAGTCCAAAAATTATTAATATTTCAAATAAATACCAACTCTTCTTGGGCCACCAATCTTCTAATAAATGTAACATCGATAGAAAAGGGGGATAAAATAGCAAATGTAGAAATATCATCTCTATACGTAAATTTTCTAATAAAACTGTGTTCATCTGAAACGACCTGCCAGGTAAGTATGATAATGTAATTGTTTTTAAAAGTTTTAGTTCAAAATCTTATGTCACTTGAAAATATAATTTGTGTTTTCAAATAATTTCTTGTCTCACCGGAATTCCGCAGTTAATCGAGAAGTCTTTAACTCTAAGGAAAAACGTAAAGAATCTTCCTTAAAAAGAACGGGAATAGCGCCCCAGAAAGCGTAGTAATTAATTGTTAGGTCAGAAACGTCATCAGCTATTGGAAGATTGAAGGAATCAAAGAGCAGTCGCGATACTAAATTGAGAAATCGCTCTAACGGAGCATAAAGCTCTTAAGTTTGGAATAAAAAACGATCAGAGAGAAACTTTTTTTTTAAATGAATACCGCACAAGAGTCCCAACTGCGCCCAACCGTCTGGAGCCAGTGAGACTATGGTATCCCCAATTGGGGAATATTGTGAGGCTGAAGGTATTGGGTAGGGTAAAGAGAAGGGGAAGATGAAGGGGGAGAAATATCTGGCTATTCAGATCTGGTCGCCAAACACGGTTAAAATAAATAATATTATAATAATATTAGTGAACGTGGATAATATGCTGTTTAGTACCAATCTTATATAAAAATGAATAATAATAAACACTTAGTTTTGACCACTGTATTTAATAATAAGTTATGTACATGTTTCGGAATGGTTCCTTCTTCAGGATACAAAGTATATCTACTGAATTCTGTATCCTGAAAAGGAACCATTGATGTTCTGAAACATGCAGATAATTTATTAAACATGGTGCCGCAAAATACTTTTACAATTCATCATTGAAGAAGCCTTTAAATATCCTTTTGAAAGTTCATCTTAACGACAAATAATTTAGATTATTCGCAATTCTATATTAACACGAGAATAATAATTTTTAATTTTTTTTTATAAAAATATAAAAAAATATATATATTTACATATCGTTTCACCAAAATTGTAAAGCCGCCCATCTCAACACGGGACTGTCCTAGTGAGATGAGTGGCTAATGTTTTTGGCTTTGTTTTTTTTTAAATTTAAGAATAAATAAACGTGATTTAAAAATATACATATTTTGTATCCTCTTTGGAAGCTTATGATTCGCAATAAAGACACGGCCAATTCGCCCTTCTTGCAAGATACTGGCAAAGTATTCGCATGGAATGAATAATTGAACAGAATCCGACCCTGGATGAAAACAATCCATTACACGTCTCTGAACAGTATAAGTGTATCGAAGGTTCTAGATAACTCTTCACTATGCCTAGGTACACCATATCATACACAATTCACATAGCCAATATTGCCAATAATTCAGGCACAATGAGATCATTATATAACTTCGATTGAATCCCCCATCTATTAGGCTGTAAGTAACAGGGCCAATCCAGACCCAGCGTAGATCAAAGGAGAAACACATGCCATAGATTGAAACACAGAACTTTACCAAGAAGTAAACGAGGATAGGAAGAAAGGAAGAAGGTCGAAGGGAATAATACACGAGGAGGGGATAGGATGCCTGCAACATTATACAGGATGTTGTGGAACGTAGAGAATTGAGATTAATGTATTCAATAAGTTGGGCGGACGATGAATTTCTTCAATAACTCGAACGAAATTTACTTTTAAAGTTAAATGAAATTTCTCAATCTGACTTGATATAAATTACTTTGGAAAGTAATTGAGTGTTTTGTTTGCGATCATTATTTATTGAACCGTGTATTTTTTAACACACTTTACGACAGCATTCAAGTTTTTTAATACGTATTAATAAAAACTTGGACTACTTTCACAGAGAAATTTTTGAAAATTATCACCAGAAGGGAGCTGTACATTGTATAAAACGTAAGTAAGAAATCACAATTGGACAATCGGAATATTATTTTTCTTAGATATGACGAGGATTATGAAATATTGAAAATTGGTATTTAAAACATTGAAGTCTATAAATGGAGTCTACGTTCCTTACAAAATCAGTGTAAAATATTATTTCCGCGCGAGAAATAGGAAGGTGGTGAAGCGGATGTCGATGTCGTCCGAATCGTTCCGAACGAACTCAACGAACGGAGTCACCACGCCGCGAGTGGATGGCCGCAGCGGCCCGGAACATTTGAGTTACCAGCGTGCCTACTTCATTTGCTCCTTGAGTTTTTTAACATTAAAAGAGTAAATTTACAAGAATACTGAATATGGTAAAACCGATGAAAGGTTGCACCATCGCTTTTTCTATCTTTTCCAGAACGATATGTTTAGTCATGTGTAGGTGTTTGAGAAGATTTGGAAAAACATATATATATACAAAGGATAGTTTATAAATTATGTAATTTGCCGATGAAATTTGTTTTCCAACCTTTGCTGTCCATATTTATTTATTTATTCGTCTAAAAAGGCTTTTACATAAAGGTGATACATTAATACATGTATGTACACGGTACATAGGAGAACAACTGTTTTATAAAGGAAATATAATAATGTAGGTAGATGTTATTACAAAACAGGTACATCATACAAAGATAGCTGAAGAGTTACAACTGAAATTACAAGTATGAATAAAATGAAATACAATATGAATGCTCATGTAATGGTAAAATAATAGACTAGTTTTTTATAGTAAGAGTTCATTAATTTCAACTTTGTATTTTAGTAATCCTGTTTTTAAAATATCCACAGAACAATATTTATCGCCGAGGGTATGAAGTATCTGTATTGTTGACGAGTTAGAGGCAAAGTTAGTAAGAAACATGGTAAGAATATAATAGTATATTCCAAGCTTTAGGACCTGATAATAGGAACATAAAATCTGAAGTGCGCTTTGGTCCTTCAACCTTCCAAATCTGGGCACAAAAATATTAGTAATAGAACATTCTACGGAAGACGTGGTGCTAAGAATATGGGAGACGTATGTTCAAAAAATCTATTATGCATTGTAAGAAAGGCCGTCTTTCACTGATGATGATTTGAAGGAATTCTTCCATTTTACACATGAGCGGTTTCACGTTTTATTTTTTTTTCTCAAACAAGAATAAATCGCGTGTTTTTTTTTAGGAAAACACAAGGCTGTTGGAATTTTGCCTGTGTTTTTTGTGCAAAGGGATCTATTCGAAAACGGCAGTAACCAATCTCTACCCCTAATGTGTCCGATAGGTAATGCAAGGGTTTTTAACCTTTCCTCCGTCTAACTACCCCCCCGGGAGGGATTGTAAAACTTGACAATAATGCCCTGCGATAAATAAAAAGAAAGCAAATAACCGCCCCCGAAAAGGTCGGGTTAGGCCTAACGAATTCGGCCTAAAACAAATGGCGACATTATTCTGCGATCCTGGGGGTAAATAAATATAAAGAGATCCGTAGAAGGTTGTATACATTATATTCGGAGGAAACTAACCATCGCTGGGCGCCGGGCCGTGTGGATCAAATCAATCCTTTCGTGGGAAATGAGAAGGATTATCACCATTGAAGCTGTATTTAATTCAATAATAAGACACAAAAGAACAGGAAAATTGGTAGAAAATACACAGTAAATGAAATGGAATAAAAATAATACCGCCCTAAAATATGTAGATATTAAAGTAACAGGAAGAAATAAAAAAAAAAGATAATTTGCAAAATTAAACAAGCAAATATTAGGGTTCAGCTTTTGGTGGTTACAGGAATACAGATAAAGTAACATTAATTTTTTATTTTTTATTAGACACCTCAAAAGGGTGCCACTGTATGTACAGAGTACGTACATGGGAACTATATCGCTACCCGGTTGAGCAGCGTTGTGAGGTGGGTTAAGAAGGGGACTCTAGGAAGGGATTCGTTAATACGAAATTTGAAGAGGCCCGTATTAAATGTTAATTGAAGGGGAATATCGAATACATTAAGAGAGGTTAAAAGAGGTGCCAAAATTAAATAAAGAAGGTAACGTGTAAAATAAGTATTCTATATTGTTGGATTGTATCACAAACATTACAACTATTTTACTTTTGTATTATTTAAAACAATAAAAAACAAAATAAATAAATTTAAAATTTCTTCAAACGATTGGTAACTTTGTGGCGTCATTATTAATTAAATAATTAAAAATGTACTTTGTTTAAATCACTTTTATAAAAATAAATAAATATCTATACATGTTGGCATTAATTTCTTAGACTTAAATATTTCTATTGTTAATAATAAATTTGAATTTAATATATATCGTAAAGATACTTATACAGACATAGTTATACATAATACTTCTAATCATCCTTTTTAATTATTTAATAAATAAATTCAAAGTTACTGTGTAAACGCAGGACTGAGGGTACTATCAGGAATGCAGAAAGAGGAGCAAATTTTATTTGTCTAATATTAACACCCAATTATTTAAGTTCTCTCACCACTTATTGTTATTTTCGTCTAGGTTTATAATTTGTCTATGCTAATGTCCAATATTCTTCAGTATACATTGTATCCTGACGAAGTACCCATTGGTTTCTAAATATGATGATATTTATACATTAAAATAGTGATTTAACGGGGAGGGGGAGAGGGACGTCGGAGAGTTATTATTTATTACTTCAAAATAAAGATAATATTATTGTGCAATACGATAAACATGGTGTTTTTAAAGAGAAAAATATTTATTTCGTTATTTTTAATTTGCATGTGCTTAGCATTTATCAAAATA
The DNA here is from genome assembly GCA_022606495.2 of Halesus radiatus. Lineage (NCBI taxonomy): Eukaryota > Metazoa > Arthropoda > Insecta > Trichoptera > Limnephilidae > Halesus > Halesus radiatus. Next base: position 99,118 of record JAHDVE020011485.1, on the reverse strand, counting down.
TAATCAGAGATATTACACATTTCTGACCATTCTACGCATGTTTTACAAAAACATTTAAAAAGTTGAATATCCTTAACAAATGCTTTGAAGGTTTTTTCTGTAACTTGCGATAAGATAAATAAAAAAAAGAACAGTGTGTGGTTTAATTTTTTTATGAACACTATGTAACTTTAATGTTTTTTTTTTTTTTGTAATGCGGATTACAAATCTTTGGTTATGTTTATTTACAAAAACGCAACGATAAAGGATTAAAAATACTTTTCTTCACTGTAAAAATCATATTCATATATTAAATATTTTGTAAAACATACAATGGGGCGGTCAGAAAAAGTAATATTTCTGATTAGATTTTGATAAATACTAAACCTATATAAATTTATAAAATATTTAATAAATATTTTTCTATTTAAAAATTTATAAAATATTTAATAAATAATACTAAATGTCCGGTATGCTCTATGAACGTCGGCTTATAGTTAATCAATATATACTAGTGTTCCATTCATTACTGTTTTATTATATTTTCACCTGTAAAATAATAAAAAATAATAATATAATAATTGTTACCCTTTGCACTATGCACAAAAATCTTGTCTTAAGTTTTAAAGAACTTTAGTTTATCAATTAATAAATATTTTTCTATTTAAAAACACTATGTTTATCGTATGGCCTATACTATCATTATTTTGAATTAATAAATAATAACTCTCCAACGTCCCTCTCGTCCTTAAACAAAATACTTTATAATTTCTTCAAAAGATTGGTATTCACTTGTATTCTGTATATTCTTGATGAGAAGAGCTTCACTTTCGAAACATGAAAGAAATTTGTAATATTTTAATATTATTTTATATTTATTTATTACATAACTGTATTGCTAAAGTAAATTTCAATTAAGTAGATTATACAATTCAGCCATAAATTTTAAATTAAATATTAATAAAAACAAACCGATAAGTTTTAATCAGAAAGTTTTCAACCGAAAATATAGTAAAATCATACTAATTTAGTAAACGAATAATTTAGTCGAACATTAAACAAAACTTTGAAATCTTAATTCAGCATTATTCTGGTACATATTTCGCCTGCCTAAAACTTTAATCTCTGATAATTAAAATATGATTCTTGGCTACATTAAATTATAACGGCTCTGAGAATTTGTTACTTTGCACAGGAAATTTCACGCACAAAGGGAAAACGGAGGGATAAATCCTCAACTAGAATAAACGTGAGAAGGAGGAGGGATTAGTTAAGAGAGATGAGTTAGGTCTAACTATAAATAAAAATAAGTCTTAACATTGGTCAGTTTATTCAGTTCAGTTCAGAAGTTTATATTGAAAATAAATTTTGAGGTTAAGACTGCTTCCTAAAATACCACACGCTAAAAAATGATAAAATAATCTTTTATTAACAATCTTATATGAAAATAAATATATATTAATTAACATAATTTATTTTTTTTATTCTACATATCGTAATTTTTCCTCATATTTTTACATTACTTCTATGAAGTAACTGGTAAAGCATATTAAAAAAATTGGACTGCCCAACTGGGAATAAATCCCGTTTTAGAACAGTCAAATTGACAAGTTTAGTTCACATTAAGTGCCATTATACAAAAATAGAAATGAAATAACTAGTATTGACATAGTATGGTAATATAATATATCTAGAAAAAAGTATAATAATTAAGTATAAAGAGATGTAAGGAATACTACAGAAAGAAAAACTTATGCACGTACTTATGAAGAGATGAGAAAAACAAATATTATAGAGTAAACAATTATGAATATGTGTTTGATAGTTACTGGTTGGTGCTATGTGGAAAATGCGTTTAAAATTGAGTACTAAAAATAGATAATATTATTGAGTAATAATGATAATATTGAGTTACGTATCGCTCAGCTTTATGAGCCTACGACTAAACTAATGGATGCAGCCCGAAGAGGGTTAGACATATTAAATATATTTAATTCAGTAAGTAAAAATTCATTTTAGTAAAACATTTTTGCAACAAAATGTTAGGCTATGTTATCTAATTCCATTATTATGCTGTATCATAGAATTATATAATCCAAGCTTAAGTATCATCCACTTCAACTATGCGGACTATTCATCGTAATACAAATAAATGTGGGGCAAACTTCCTAGTGGTATCTCAATTAGGATCTAACAAGTTCATTCCGAGAACCTTTCCACTGTACACGTGTTCAGTGGATCCCTCCCACATCCACTGTATTAATATATATACCTCGATTATAATAACTGTTATAATTGCCAAATTTCCCGGGAGATTTGCAGAAAAAAAATGTCTGCTAAATTTCAAGAAATGCCAAAGTTAACCAGGTGAAATAAAACAATTTTAAAGTATTACTACTATGAGGTTTATAAGCTTCAATAAAATAATTATATTAATCCTTGTAGAAAAATTAAACAAATATCCCATATAATTTAATTAATTATAATTTAATTATAATTTAAAAAAAATGAATACGTATATCCGAGACACTAACTATCTAGATTGCAAATAAATTCCGATAGAATCTTGCAGTCAATATAAAAAGACAGCAGCTAAAAATATACGGGATTAAGTTGAAGATGATATTAACGGCTCTTAAATTGAAATAGAATATCAAAAAAAAAAATAAGCGGGAATTAGCTCAATTGGTTAGAGCGCGGGTCCCGGATAGACTGAGAGGTTCTGGGTTCGAGTGCCGTCACCTATTTTTAAATTTTCTGTGTCTTTTCTGTTTCATATTTTATTTCGAGATTTCTTAATATTATCTTTAATGATTAAAAAAATGTTATAAAACAATTTACTGAGGAAGGTCAAACTTAAATACCAGTATATTTCGTTTTTTTCTAAAGTTAGTTTTCATAGGTAAAATAAAGTTTCAATTTTTCAAAGCCCGCCAAAATGCTCCAAATCTATGGCCGGTCGGTTTTGATCAGTTTTGAGGTTAGAATGTAAAATGTCATACCGTACATAATTTTATATTCTATTCATAGTAAACCATAACTTAACATAAGTATGTACCTTTTAAGAAAATTTAACTCGAAGAATAATAATAGTATTGAGCATTAACATTATCATAATATCCGTATTGATAATTGGTTTACTCATGAATACTCTAATTTCTTTCATTAATAATAGTTTTTTTTATATATATTGAACAACAATTATAGAGCTTAAAGTCACTCAAATTACGTTTAAACTTCGCCAAAACTAAAAAAATACGTATTTAAAATACAAAACAAAATCGAAAAGTAAAAATTACCATACTAATCCAAAAACAGAATGCGCACTTGACGTCAGATGTTCCAAATGCAATTGTACCATACATAACAGGATGTTTCAATGAGATGTTTTTTATTCCCTTTTAAATAACGATTTATTTGTTCGTATAATTATATATAATAAAAGTTATATATTCCGAATCGGCGTTTGCTGACCTATATGAATATATATTTTTAAAGTCATTATATTTTTCACTGGAGTTCCTAACTATCATTTTAATTAGATGCACCTTATATAAAACATTACGTACAAGGTGCACGATTTCCAATGTTCCCCCATTTTTACAATTTTATCGTTTTGCAACTCTTCCTACTGCATCGTTCAAATCCATCAGTCAAATTCTAATTACTGAGCGTTATCCATCTTTCCCCAGTTTTCCCCGACCCCTCCGTCCATCATTCATTCACCTAATTTATTTTAAACTTATGATAATGACAAATCTGGTCATTTTTCAATCTTTCTGATTAACTTCTCTCCAGTTGGGGAGGGTTGGGGAAAATACGACAGTCAGGGCAATTTTTGCATCACATTAATTATACGTCACCCACCTCCCTCTATCTACCCGGAGAGTTGTACAGATTGAATAATGTCCCGTGATGTTTTGCAAGACTGCAAAGATAGATTAAAAATGTTTTTTTTTATTTTTAATATGAATACCTCACAAGAGTCCCAACTGCTCCCAACCGTCTGGAGCCAGTGAGACTATGGCATTCCAATTGGGGAATGTTGTGAGGCTGAAGGTATTGGGGAGGGGAAGGAGAAGTGGAAGAGGAAGGTTTGGAATACCTGGCTATTCAGATCTGGTCACCAAACAGCTAAAAGCCATTTCAAGCAACGTTTCAATTCTGAATGGTGGTCTTTCACCAGGGCGATACTGAGAGTATCTTCCACTCTGGAACGTGTGCAAATATACTTTATATTATTTTTAAATGAATTAATTGTGAAACAACGAAAATTAATTAAATATCTTCTTCAATGATTAAATATTACAATGAGGCTTTTAAATTTCAATAAAATAATTAAAAATTTAAATAATAAATAATAATAAACTAAACGTCTTTAGTGTGTGTGATGCACCTAGGCTTTTAAATAATACTGTGTTAATTAAACCACAAACTCATTGACGTGGAATCAGAAGCACAGTTAAATGAAATGTCTTATTCCCTAAGGATAAATGTCCCTAAGGATAATGGACAAGGACAATGTCTTATTCTAAAAAGAGATGGAATCAGGCACAAGGGGGCACCTTGTTTAAGAAATGAATCCCCGACAATAACACTATTGAAAAACAATTCAAATCACTATACTTAATTGGAGTCTGACGTAAAAAAAAGGCACATTGCCCAAATTATCGGTGGTTCGGTAAGCATTACGTTTTCAATTAAAGGCCATAAGACGTACTAAGTACGCGTACGCACTAAAAATGCCCGAAGTTTATAGCCGTCTTCATTTGAAACAATTAAATTCGGACATAAAGTTTTTCTAGGCCCTTTGTGGGTAGGATTTTATGGCCTATTTCGCAAACTGAGCAATTTCCTGCACACATAACGCCGGCATTACCGTCGCGTAATAGGAGGACGTTTTACATACTGGCTATATGGGAAAAAAATGCTGAAGTATCAGGAATATAATTTACAAGGTACGCTGAAATCGGGGTAACGTATCCCGGGAAAATTAAAAAAAAACACTCGACCGGAGAAAGACCCATTCAGAAACAAAACCTTGATCAAAGTTCCTCTTGATATACTTATTCCTCCTATATGCGGATAGATGCCTGCGACATGCGGTGCTGGAGAAAAATTCTCAGGATTCCATGGACAGCCAGGCGCATTAATATCATATATATTCTGGAAGAACTTGGCATCCACAATAGACTATCAACTGCGTCCGGAAAGTCAGTGTCCGCGGTTCTCCGTGGAACCCAATACCTTAAGGAGTTCAGGAGTCTGAGCCCTAATTCCGATACTTTTTAAGATTAAGGTACTGTCCCTATCCTTATGGTTTCTTTAAGCCTAAGGATTATGATAATGGTTTATCCTTTTAAATAACCGTAATCTGGCCCCCGGTTCATCGAGGCAATTGGAATGGGTGGCACGATCCTCAGCAATGGGGCAACACTGAAGAAGAAGAGTGCTTATTAACAAAAACTAAATATTCCGGTACTTCCCAACCTTCTTCTTGCCCTTCTCGTCATGTTCCCCACTTTCTTCAGCATACCAACATTCTACAAATGGGAAAGTCATGCTGGCTCCAAATTGAAACGGGTTTATTATGTGTACAATCAACAACTACGAGGTGCTTTGATGTCTTTAGAATTGTTTAGCGACCACTTTCGATTGACAGGATTTTCTTCCCGTTATCCTTCTCCTGCAATCTTCCTTATTAACGTTCAGTTAAACAATTTAAGAGGATGCGAATAAGTTCAATCAACACCACTAAATATTATTTTAACAATACAGTGTTTAATTTGTCACGTCTGCATCAAAGATGAACATTAAAAGGGTATAAGTTTAACTATATGCAACTGCACAACTTCATTAATTTCGTACTTTACAAATGTGAACATTTCAAAAGATAAATACGCATACAATTTCACATTGACACGCTAAGTTACAGGCACGGTTTCGCACCTTACCCCAGTCCGCACACACTATAATACAGGGGAATCTCAGTAGCGCTTAGCGACTTCGCAACTATGTTAATTTGGCAAATAATTTCCTGAAGAAAGTGCCTCAGACGAGAGAGTGATTTACAGAATTACTAACTGCTCGTCTCTAGTCTCCAGGCAACCTAAGAAGCCTCGATTTCCTACAACTTAATGCTGTGACTTTCAAGTGACACGACTATACAGTGGAAGCTGGTGATTCCCGACCCTAAAGAAGCTTCTCTTTGACTGTGAACTGTTTTGTTTCCACTTTCTAGAACGCGTTATATTTCGGTGTTATGAATAAAACATGTCTTTACAGGTTAGCGAGGATTTATTAGTCCTTCTAGTAAAGGTAGGTGATACGATTAAAGTAGGTAAGATTTTGTTAGATAAGTAAAAGCATTTAAGATAAACGAAAATGATAGACAAACCTAATAATACGAGTATAAGTATCATTGAATGTAAGGTGTGTTTTGTATACTCGCCTCTGATGTTAATTATTTGGAATGGTACTTACACTATGTTATTGCTTAATTTGTTCGTGAGACAAATTAAATGTTTAGTTGTTGTATTTCGTGAAGACTGTCTATTTTACGTATGTACCTACAGTGGTGTGTTTTGCACCTGTGTCACTATTGTAATTTGAATTTTGATAACAAAATGTGTAAAATCCCACATGGGGCGTATACAATATAATAAATAAATAAATAAAGCGTTAACAATATTATAAGTAGTCAACATGTTAATCCGATGAATTAAATGTATCTGGTTACTCCTCTCACCTTAAAAAGGTAAGCCAATGGATTCCAACGTAAGTAAGTTTGACCAAACACTAGAAATAAGTAATAATCTAATCAAAAATTCGAATAAATAAAATCACAGAAAAACTTACTCAAAATATAACGGGTTCAATAGCACGACGTCTAACCTGGTGATTTACCAGTACTTCTTTATAACTAACTAACTAACTAACCATCACGCCGTTTCCCCGCAGGGGTAGGCAGAGAGGACGGACCGCCAAACAACTAGATCTTGGTATACACTTGCTTCATTCACATTCATACATCGTCTCATACATTCTCTTCTATTATGCCGATTTCTGAGATGGCCCAACTCAAGTATTTGATTCACTTGATCGTGCCATGTCTTCCTCGGGCGTCCCCGGCTTCTTCCATCAACATTCGATTACACTCCTTTCTTCGTTCATTCGCTCCACATGCCCAAACCATCTAAGCGTCCCTTTCTTAATCTCAAAATTACAAATGAAAAGAATTCTTTAAGAATGAAAGTTTATTTTAATGTAAATCTGCAAACAAAAGGAAATAGTGGAGTGGTGTATGGTATTTGAAGTAACGAGCAATGACTCTAAATAACTCAGGGTCTAAACATATCTCAAGATGAATTTGCTAATAGTTGTTAGTTAGTCATTCGGGTTTGACTGATGCAACATTATCAGAGGGTAATTGTAAATTTACAAACAGAATTTACAGTCCCTATAAATTAAATAGGGCGAAAAGTTACCATTAAAGCAATATTAAATGAAGCTCAAAGCAGCGAGTAAACCGAGAATTTCTACATACGATCTTGTAAAGCCCTTGTCCAGATTCCAATGGCCGCTTTGAATAACTCGCTGTCCGTTCGTGGAAGGTTACTTCCTGTGACGCTGTCAAACAGAGACCGACGGTCTTCTTAAGAAGCTACAGAACATTGTTCCAGTCCGTTCCATGTCGAATATCATAGAGATGGCCGGGGTAAGTACATACTTGAATCGTTACAAACGTTAGGGGGGTTATAACCCAGGTGAAGAGGTTGAGTGAACAAATCAAGGGTAATTAAAATAATATGGGTAAGACATAAAACAAATGATAAAATTACCCTATTTTAACTTTCCCCTCTCTCCCCCAATTGTTTACGTATGTTTAAAATGATTTTTCCAATGTGTGTCTCGTATAAACCGTACAACCCCCGACAAAAGCAAAAAAAGGCATTTTGGGAGTGTTGCTCTATTCACAAGTGCTCGCATCTCAGCTAAAGCAGTTCTCTACTTTTAAATTAATAAACCGACAGAAAACCCCACATCTGATATATTTATAAGAAGATTTAGGGGCGCCACCGCCCCCTTCCGTCGTTCGAGATGTTCCCCTCGATTAAACCCATCAACCAACCATCACTCCAGAGTGTGGGACCACACAGACTACCGACTGGGCTGGCTGACTGACTGGGAGAAAGGGGGGAACAAAAAGAGAAAGGGGAAGAAAGTCACACCTTGAGAAATGCCTGCTCGTGAGGATACCAGGCTGGATTGATGGGAGATCAGGGAGGGGAGTTTGGAGACATTCAAGTGTAGGTATATATATTACGTGTGACGTAATCCCTCAGGACACGGTTCGAGATCATTGATAAAATAAATGTGAAAAACTCCACACTATTGGGATATAATGAAGCGGAGTGACCCTTTTTCGTAAATTAGAACTCTATGTTATTTTAGATCTTCAAAAGGATTGGCAACGCCGCACTGATGAAATGCGAGAAATACGTTTTTTGCAAGTTGTGAGGTTTAAGGGTATGGAAGGAGAAAGAGATGGGAAGGGGGAAGGTTGGAAAGTAACCAGTGGGAAGAACCGTCGAAATGTTATGACAGAGATAAATTAATAATTTATTTTTTATAAATTTAAAGTAAATCAATTATAATCATGAAGTTCTGGTAGCATTTTAGTTTTTTTTATTAGTGTGACATCTGTTTCGGCGTTCAAAGCCATTTTCAAACTGCGGTTAGGCCAATAATTAGTTAATATGTATTGCTTATATGTTCGTTTAAAGAGTAGATGGTTACGTTTAGTTATGTTGAATGAAATCCAATTTGTATGAAAAGCATTGAACCCGCCATGTTGTATTGAGGTTAGCCCATAGATATACCACTCTGGTTAGCCACAGATTACATATTCAAAAGACGAATGTTTGTTCGGGCAGAATATTTTCAAAATGGAAAACTCAAGTAGGTACTTACTTAAGATTATTTGAAAAAATAAATGTTTTGAATGAAATAAAATTTTCGAACGAATGTTCTTTGTTCATAAATAGTTACTTTCGCTGTAAAAATCAATTATGGCAGCCAAACGACAAGCAAGAATTCACAACTTCACAACTTTATTAAAAAAAATAATAATAATCCCGAGCAAGGCCGGGTACACATCAGCTAGTATTGGATATTTATATATTAAATAGTGGTATAAAGAAAGAATTTCTTATCATAAAAATTTTGTATATTTATTGAAGATTTTAGTTATGTCTATTGACCAGATCTGAACAGCCGAGTAAGTTTCAACTACTATTTTTCCCTAATGCCCTATCACACCAGCTAAGCAACATTCCTCAAAGAGGGATTTACAGATATTCATCGATATATCACTACTAGATTTGGCGAGATATACAAATAAGAACGACAATTTTGGCCCACTCATGATTAATTTCATAAAACAACTCGGCATTGAATTCCGTTGCCTCGCTTCGAAAGACTAGCACGCTTCGCTCCAAAATAACGCAGAGCGCAAAGTTAACCCCAAATCGTATAATGTAATTTTCTCATGTCATATGAAGCTAAAAATGCACGCATCGCCATGCTTCACAAGTTTGAAGTTGAAACATACGATACCAACCTCATGTAAAAATTAGTCGCCGGGCCGTATGCAAAGCCATTATTGGGCGTGAACTTTGTGATAAAACTACTGTTGTAACATTAATGCATTCACACGTCACGAACCCATACTATCCCATACAAAAACGGCTTGAAGAAATTTAATACTTTATCATTTGTTAATATTTTGAAAACGCTTGCTCGGAACGATCTGTAACGAATGTATTTTTTGAAGTATTCATATAGCTGATTAAATTGTCAATAATAGGGCCCGTAATAGTACCTGTCTAAAATATCTCTAAATGTCTCAATTTTGTGCTTGAAAAAATGATCTCGAAAAAGTTAGTCATTCTGTTGATGAAAATGCTTGAAGATAAATTTTCACGATTAAGACCAAAAGGTAAGAAGCAAAGCTTACGAGATAATGCACTTTAAGATCCATATTCCCTGTCTAGATATTGTTGGTCGATAGACATCATAGATCCACTGGTTTTGAGCAATTGAGAATCTTCTGCGCTATCACAAACAAATAAATAATAAATTGTCAAAATTGAAGCGTGGCACCGCAAACGTTGTCCATGGGCGTGACAGCAAATGATCGCTGGCTCAAAGGCTCTGCGAATGTTGGGGCAGCAAACTGGGCAGACTGGGCAGTTTGATTTACGGCACCGATTTGAGAATGTTCGCGGAGAGGTGACAATGGGTGGGATGGTGAGATGAATGGCCAAGTCGGATTGATAGAGAAGAAAAATGCGATTGAAATCCATTCATTAGATCGTGATTTATCGAGATATTATTTGACGATAGAAACAAACCTAAGGATAGGTCAACAGAATTCAGAGAGAAATTTAAAAAATCATATTTTTCATAAATAGATAAGAGAGTTGAAAAACTTATTTTCATAACTAACCAACTAAACGTGTAGAATATCATATTCTATCATTCTGCTATTTGTTAACATCAGCTACAAACGCACTAATAGGTTCATAAATAGGTAGTATCTTACAAAATGATATTGTTCCTTCATCTCTTTATAAATTCTACAAGTCATTACGACCAATTAATACTTACACACCTATTGCATTTTATTTAACATCGAAAACAGATTCTCTCATTTTTAATTTAAAAGATGCATATATCTCATTGTATGTACCTACTTCTTGTTATCACGTGTTGTTATACGTGTCGTGGTTACACTCTAATCTGATTAAATAAAAGACACATTTTAACGTATTTACTTTGGCAATTGTGTATTTCCCAAAAGTGTATATTAAATACGAGTATAATTATTATGAAACCATTGTAAATATATCATAATGCTGGTAGTAACCCAATCACTGAAAATCCTGTTGTTAACCTTGATATTACAACTAAGATGGGAAAATCCTAGAAAATACGAGTACTCATAATCGATCAGTATTCACCAACCTTTTATTTACGAGGTGTGTTCAAAAGAAAAGGTGAATTTTGAATTTTCGCGGGCTGTGTACATTCGATTATCGATTTATTTTTTTGTTATGTTGGTACACATATGTTTATCATATGTTAGCATTATCAGCCATTTTGGATCAGTGGTTTGTTTTTGACAACTGGAAAGGTTAATCACGTTTTTGGGTGTTTTTCGATTTTTTACTTTTTATTATTTTAGTAAAAAATCTAAAAACAACGATTTTTTAGATTTTTTTTAAGAAATGCTGATAAGGACATAGAAAACAAATCAAATCTAAAATTTCACTTTAATCGGACTGATGATGCCCCAGAAAACGGCAATCAAGTTCCGACCAAAACTACGAAATTCCTCCATAGGATTAATAATTATTAACATTTTTTTTCTAAAAAGAATCATTTTTTTTTAAGAAATGCTGATGAGGAAATAGAAAATAAAGTAAATCTAAAATTTCACTTCAATCGGACTGATGATGTCTCAGAAAACGAACCTAAATAATAAATCGAAGAACACCCAAAAGCGTGGTTAACCTTTCCAGTTGTCAAAAACAAACCACTGATCCAAAATGGCTGATAATGCTAACATATGATAATCATGTGTACATACATAACAACAAAAAAATCGATAATCGAATGTACACAGCCCGCGAAAATTCAAAATTCACCCTTTCTTTTGAACACACCTCGTATATAACATGAATTCATCTTTACAATAAAAACAACTGCAACCAATCTTAAAAATGATTTTTGTAACCAGATTGATATATAAAGTAATATTATGAATAAACTCAAAAGTATACAAGTCAAATATTTAAAAAATAAAGATAATACAGAAAAAATTTGAACAGTAAAACAAGGCACAACTTTCTTAGGAAGGAGCCAAAAAGGCAACATAACGCCACTTTTCCCAAAAATAAAGCGAATTTTTCAGGTCGATACTAATTAAGCATAAGCAATGTTACCAACAATGCTAAAGCTTCAAAGCAGATAAAATCATGATTAAAGGTTGGGTTACACTTTTATTAAAAGCTGGAAAATCTTTAAAACGTATCTAACTCGCAAGCGCGACAAGCTGCGTACTAGAGCATCAATCCGTTGTTCCGTCGCAACTTCGCGTTGTTAAGCAACATGTTATGTGTAGATTTTCTATCACGTTCCGCTAAACAGGGGAGAGAACTCTTCCCTCGCTTCTTCTCTCTTCCACTCTACTGTGCCACCTTCCCTTTTGTAACCTCCGATAACATCCGTCCGGTCCTCGGAGATTGTTTGTTCCCCGCCTGATTTATAGGGCATCCGCCGGAGCGCGGAGAGTTAATTCAAAGGGGGGACCATTGGAAAACCTCGGCGTTTCGGAAAATTTCCAACGAGACATTTTGTGCGCAGTAGTATATTTTATAGTTGGTCGTATTCTTTGACAGAGGTAATGAGGATATTGGTTGGAACCCCGGGGAATTGGTAAAATAAATCTAAACGGTGGTACTGGTTGGGAACAATTCGGGAACAATTGATGCTATTATTTATATATGTGCACTAAAACGAAGAGTTAGATTTTAATGAAGAAGTACTCGTACGTCACTCATTGCTAAGTAGTCTTTCAACCTAATTTATAATTGTGATTTACATACAATTTTAAAAGGCTTGAAGAGAGAAGGAAATAAAACGGTTTAAAAAAAAAATTGTAATTTAGTTTACTTTGTAGAACTCCATTTTTATTTAAGGTTAAAACAATATTTATAATGTTTATTATAATTCAATTTAAAAACGGTCTATTTAAAAAAAAACTGTTAGGTAATCATTATTACGCGTGACAGGTGTGTCGCCTTCCGAATGCATTATCAAACTGTGGAGAAACCGCTTAAAGACGAACTTTTCTTCTTTTTTTTTTCACAGCCGAGCTGTTGAACACAAGAACGAGTCGTGGAAGCGACCCGTTATCATTTGACAAATATCAACCGTGTTCAAATGTTGGGCGCGCGTTTGGCGTGTTTCCCGACTGTGCAACGGTGCCGAAGGAAACAATGATTCTAGTTCCTCAGACCATCTTCTATTAAAATACCGATAGAACAAGGGCAGCATTCCCACCTGATATCTGCGCTCCAAAGTTTGCAATCCATTTGTTAAGAAAGGCGAATCCATGAAACGGACAGCCCGTTTCAGCACAGAGTCAAGGGTTTTTTTCAGTTATTTTGGGGCTCCCGAACAAAGGTGGCTGCCAAATTCTAAAAATATCTATTTATACTATTTCTACGTAGGTACTTATAATGAAACTCAGAATGTTCAATCCTCAAGTAGGGAAACTTTACAGTGTACTATCGTTAATAATAACCCTTTCACGACGAATGAATTTAATTTCCTTGCCTGTTCAGAAGTCTGGCTGAAAGGGGTCAATGAAACAACATTAAAAACAGCACTAAAAACGACATTAAAAACCGCACTAAAAACGACATAGAAGACGCACCTAATACAATAAAACCAAAATAAATAACTCTAGTCCGCCTCAGCACAGGACCCCCTAGTGAGGAGGACTGAGAAAAACACAAAAAGATAAAATAGTTTACAAAATATAAAAACTAATATATGTACCATTTTGTATCTTCAACTATATTCTGTAAACATGTTCATACTTGCTATTTTATATTTCACATGTTTATAGTCGAAAAAAAATATTAATAAAAAATAGATAAGAAGAAAAAAACAATGAAAATGAATGAACAAATTCCGATTCTTTTGTAAAAATCTACCAGGAGCAGATGAAATCCAGAGGGTAAGAAGTGGGAGTATTAGCTACCATGTATTATTTTATTCTCCGTCTTAGTAGTAGGTAGCAGCATCCCTCGCCTCTTAGCGAGAGATTAATGAAGGGCCGTTTGTTACCGCCAAGGGACAGGTGGCGCTGGCTACATCCGGAATGGGATGTTCGAATTTCGAGCGGAGGAAGTGAGATCATTGTTAATTAGAATTTAATTAATAGGAATGTATCTGTTGCGGAAAACCACTCGGAATTATTGTTTATTCACAGGTGATGTACAATTCGATGTTTGCAGAATACAGAGGGGTTGGAAATACGAGAATTGAAGGTAGAACGGGTACTGCGGTAGAACTGACAATGGAAATGAAGAAATGGTGGCAGAGCGATGAGACATGTGTCAAAAGTGGCATAGTTCACAGAAATTAAAATCAAAACACAGTGAAACTATTACTTCCCCATCTTGTTGTGAGGCTGGAGAATGCCTTTTTTAATTAGTTTCTATATAATTTTGATAAGATAAGGTATAAATATTAAAAATACATATATATTATAGAAATTTTTTCATAGTCTTCCTCACTAGGAGATCCTGTGCTGAGACGGACCAGGTATTGAATAAAGGGGTTTCAGCGACTTCTATATTTCAACTTCGAGGATAGGGTAGGGTCTTACCAGTAATTTCTATGACGTTTTTTTGAGAATTGTATTCAGTTCTTGTTCTGATAATTCCTTAAGCCAAGTTTTGCTGGACTTAATGCAATTATTGATTGATTTACTTTTTTTAATATTAAGTGGGAGTTTGTTATATAATTTTACAGCTAAAAATTCAGAGCCTGGTTGATCAAATCTTGTCACTAAACATAGATACGGCTATTTTAAGCTAGAGGTATACAAGGTTATTCAAAATGATGCGACTCAATTTCGTACAGCTATATTTCTTGAATTATACATTATATGTTAATGATCTACATATCAATTGAAAGAGGAGGTTCGAAAGATTCGAATTCCACCACTAGATCGCACATAGTTGCGCAACCGACCGCTAGAGTGATCGATCGTTGTGAGTAAAATGGCTACTTTGCAGCACAAGGTTTTCTGTGCTGTTATCGTGAGTTCTGTAAAACTGAGCCGGAAACTGTAGTGCAGCGTACCTTTGGTCTCCATTTCAACATTGAACTTCCAACTAAAAAGCGCATTGGTCAATGGTATCACCAATTTGAGCCTATCGGATACCTCTGTAAAGGAAAAAGCCCGGGCCGATTGCGTGAAATTGAGTCCATCGTTGAGTATTTTCCAAAATAGAATAAGGTGAAAATATTAAACAATAATTAAATTATATATGTGAACTCTTCAACTAACTAACTAACAATCACGCCGTTTCCCCGCAGGGGTAGGCAGAGAGGACGGACAGCCAAACAATTCGATCTTGGCGTACACTTCTTGCTTCATTTATATTCATACATTGTCTCACACATTCTCTTCTAATATTCCGACTTCCTGACATTCATTTGATTCTCTTGATCGCGCCATGTCTTCCTCGGGCGTCATCGGCTTCTTCTTCCATTTACATTCGCGACATATATTCTCCTTATACTACTTTCTTCGTTCATTCGCTGTACATGCCCAAGCAATGTAAGTGTCTCTTTCTTAATCTTAGTCATTAAGCTTACATGAGCCTTGCATTCCTAACAAATCTCAATATTTTTCACATGGTTTTACAACACATTCCTCTCAGAGATTTCATTTCTACAGCATTCAGTTTACATTCATCCTATCCCTGTCAGTTCCATGCCTCACTGCCATACATCAGGGTTGGTATCAGCACTCTGTTGTGGACTGCTAGCTTCGCTTCTTTGATCAACTTTTTGTTGGCGCCAACCGTGTTCAGTCGTTGTCTACCTATTTAACAATAAAAACTTCTAAACTATGTTAGGTTACTGTATTGAGATTACGGTGATACAATTTTATGATTTACTGAAAAAATATTCAACTCAATTAGAGAACATAATGACTTTCAAGAAAACAAATAATGTTTAATTAAAAAATACTGGTTTCCCTAATTTTTTCATGTATCCTTCTGTGTGGTCCTGCATTAACCCGGACAAATGCGGACGGGTGCTACAAGCCACTGGAACAAAAATTGATTTAGCAAAATATAGAAAAAATTCAATCGGTTGTAAGGTTTATTTTTTCATTTCATTTTCCATTTAATCGGCAGCGCAACACGGCGTAAATCAAATAAGCCTAGCTCGTCACTCACAGCACTTGGTGGAATATCGACATAGAAAGAAGCAGATAAACCTTTGCAGCAACGAAAGAGATCATTGGATCGGTGATTCCGCTTAGTATGCAGACCAGACTATTGCGACAAGAGCAAACTAGGTAAGCTCAAGCCTTAAAACCCGTCCCCGTCAGTAGATGGCGGACTGCCGGCAGTAATGGACTTATCAGGCTTTTTAAAAAAATTAATGTAATCAAATTTAATAATGTTATAATTTCTTCAAACGATTGGTATTCACTTTGTGGCATCATTATTAATAAATGAATTAAATAATATACTTAGTATTCACCACTTTATAAATATACGAGTACATTGATATCTACATGTTTCGAAAGCTATGATTTCATCATCAGGAATTTATGAATGCTACTTGTATTCATATATTCCAGGAGACAGCAGGAGAAGATGCAACGCTAAAAAGCTCGTAGCGCCAATGATGATCATGATTTTAATTTCCGTTTATAAGCAGTGGCAGCTCGTAACTTGTAGGTGTGCTAGAGTGCTGTTTCAGCAAACTGGAGGAGCGCAACGCCAAAAAAAAAATTAAAAAAAAAACAAAATAAGACAAGATTAGTGGGAAGACATTGCTTTGACGAAATTCTAACTGCCAAAAGAACAGAGGTAAGTATTTTAAAACACATCATTTCTCTAGCGGACGTTGTACGATATTTCACAGAATAGACATATTTTGAAGCTGTAAATAGTGGCTTTTTTTTTAAATTTACGATGTGTATTGTACTTACCATGATTTTTATATCTTTGCAGTTATGAGCATATCACAGTCAGATTACTATTATAACGCCACAAAATATTCGATTTTTTCTTAATTGTTACCTTAAAAACACCTTTCGATAAAGATGGTTCGGGCATGTAGTGCGAATGAACGAAGAAAGGAGTGTAAGAAGAATATATAACGCGAATGTGAATGGAAGAAGCCGGGGACGTCAAGTGAATCAAATACTTGAGACGGGGCATATCAGAAATCGTAATAACGGAAGAGAATTTATGAGACGTTGCATGAGTGTGACTGAAGCAAGAAGTGTATGCCAAAATCGAGTTGTTTGGCGGTCCGTCCACTCTTCCTACCCCCGCGGGGAAACAGCGTGATAGTTATTTAGTTAGTCAGTTAGTTAATAAAACTGTCTTCACAGAAGAAAGAAGCATGGATGGAAAAATCTAGTTGATTGTTTTCCAATGGCGTGGACAGAATGGCCGGCGTTTCATACATACTATGTAACATATAAATACCTTTACACGCGTTCACTCAATCATACACGGCCCCACGTTGGGCGCCATTTATTCAAACATTTTCACTCGAATCATTTCCCGGCGAGCGCTCCATCATGGCGGGAGAGGTGATGGGAAAACGGGCGAGTCCGGTGGAAGTAAGCAGCCACCCTCACACTTCGTCGCAGGGATCGCCATTCATTTTCCAGCGAACAAATTAAAATATAAGTAAATTCGCTATTGAAGACAAAACAAAACATCAAGTATGAAGACCAATCGCTGGAAAAATTTGTATTTATTTTTTATAATAACGTACCATTGTCCAATTACACAAAACACACAACACGAAATGGGAAAAAAAGAGCTACAGAAAATAAACAGCACAAACATAATACACGAATGACGCAATGACAAAAACATACTAACAATAATAAGAAATAATTTGTTTATAAGTACCCCTGGTTAATATATAAATATCAACAAGTTTCGGAAGCGAAGCGGTAGAAGTAGGGGTAGGTGTAGGGGTAGTGGTAGGGGGGGGGAGGTAGGTATAGGGGTAGGGGGAGAGTTACTTCAGCTAGTATTATATAAAACCGATAAAAAGACCATTTGAAAGTATCCACTATTATGAGATGTGCTACCTTACCAAAAACGTAAAAGCCAAATTAGCAGCCTTTGAAAACAAAATGCTTTGAATGAAAATGGATCACACGGAAATAAAATCGAGAATCTAAGTGAGTAAAATAAACAGCACTTTATTTCGGTGAATCTGTACTACTCCCCTCTTTCGGTAATAAATTAAATGACTTTCCATCAATTTTTTATCAGGTGGAAACATTGAACATCCCTGGCCCACACCTCGAATCCATACAAACAGTCCCTAACGCGTCTAACTGACCGAGCTCGCAATGCCAGCGGTACTCAGAGTTATATTTATTGGGATAAAAGGTGCGATGGGCTGTTGAATAAAAAGAAAGTGCTTTTCGAGGAGATCAAACGAGATTCCGGCTTAAAAATATGTATTTCCAATGAAATTACACATTTGAATCACCCCAAGTGTTCCAAATGCGTTTTAGCTCTCAGGCAATCGGAAATTATGTAGTTTTTATTTATCAACTACCTGATGTGTGATGTGTTGAATTGTGAATTGAATCTCTGAATTCCGCGATTTGTTCTTCTGTTAGTTGGTCAGCTATGGTGCATCGAGGTGGACAAACCGGAGCTAATAAAAAACTACACACAGCCTACCTTCAGTCAAAGGGCGAGGAACTCCACTGCTTGGCACAAGCTCCTTGCTGGCATCTAATATCGACTCATATGTATGGAGTATTTTGTTTTAGTGATTCTTCACATGGCTCGACAAAACTATTTGATTCACTTGGTCCTGCCATGTCTACCTCGGAATTCTTCTACTTCCTCTATCATTCACTCTCACGTTAATTATTAATTTACATATATAATAAAATACACACAATCGATCATAATGGTGCAAAAACCAAAATTTTATTTAATCCTAAATTTCGTGGGTTGGGAACATAGTCACTTTTTTTTACAGTAACTCTCCACACAGGAGACCGTGAAGGAAATAATTTCCCTCAAGACCTATATCATCTTTGGGGATGCTGTGTGGAGGGTCTTTTAGAAGATAGGAAGGAGTGAACTTGGGTCTTAAAGAGACCCATGTTGTAGGATGGAAGAAACACAGAGGCCGGCAGATCATTCCACAGCCGAGCTGTTGAACACAGGAACGAGTCGTAAAAGCGACCCGTTCTCATGTGACAAATGTCGACTGTGTGTAAATGTTGGGCACGCGTTTGGCGTGTTTCCCGACTATGCACCGGTGCTGAAGGGATCAATGACGCTAGTTCCTCAGAGCATTTTCCGTTAAAATACCGGTAAAACAAGGACAGCATTCCCAACTGACGTCCGTGCTCCAAAGATTGCAATCCGTTTGTTAAGATCGGCGAATCTATCAAACGGACTGCCCGTTTCTGCACAGAGTTAAGGGTTTTTTTCAGATATTTTGGGACTCCCGACCAGAGGTGGCTGCCAAATTCTACAGTGGGGCGCACTTGCGTTTTGTATCAGTTGTGTACTATCTGCAGTATCTGCGGGCTCTGTACAATAAGCGCAGCTTCCGAGAGGCTAACTTTACTCTGGCTTCGATGGTTATTACGTGGCAATAAAGCCCCATCTCTGTACACCCATGAATAATAATATTATTTTATACTAGCTGGTGCGTACCCGGCCTCGCTCGGGATTTTTTTTTAAAAAGTTATTATGTTGTGAATTCTTGCTTGTCCTTTTGGTGCCATTATTTATTTGAAAAGTAATGCCTTGTGACGACTATTATCTCTAGACAAAGAAACAATTTGAAAATTTTATTTCATTCTAAACATTTATTTATGCAAAACATATGTAAATAAAAAGTTCTTAAGTAGGTAATTTAATAAATCATTATTTTTAAAAACCCGTCCAAATTAGAATGGGGAGGAGTAAATAAAAATCATATAAATAAGTCGTCAGAATGTGGATTAACCGCAGTTTGAAAATGGCCCTGAACGCCGAAACAGCTGTCACAATAATAGATAAAAAAAATACTTGCAGAACTTATTAATAACATTAATAAATTTGATTTGAATTAAATTTAAAAATATACATATTTAGAGATGATGGAATTTTTTTCTTCTTTTTTTAATCTCCTATTTAACTCCCAATGAGATAAGTCACGAACCGCCACTGCTCTCGCCTGCGATAAGTTTAATCTGAGCCGCTGGAGGTATTCAGTATAGGCACACGTGGCATTTATAATAGGAGATCGATTTAAATGGAGTTATCGGCGGTGGCGCGTATTATAGACGGGTCGTTTCTCACTCCTTATCAATTTATTCAGTCCGTTATAGAGCCTTATCGAACGACAGAGGCAGAAGGACCGACTGAGTCCCGAGTGTAGAGTGGCTTCAATCAAAGTGTGCGGTGCGTCAATCGTAGAACCACCCCTGTCAAAATATTCGATAGGGAGGCCATTATACATTCATTATGTCGAAGCAGAGCATACCTATACTACATTATGTGCTTGGAAGCCTACTCTGGCATATCCAGGGGCGTTATCCGGCAGTATTAACGTGATTGTGTGCACAGGTCTTTGATATTATCGGAGACTAACAGCCTTACTAATAAAAAAAACACTAAACGACCGAGAAACGGTGTATTAGTTGTATATTGAATAAAGACTGTACATACAAGTACTGTTTTGAAATCATAATAATAAACGCATTTTAGTGAGTGTTTAATTAAAACACATTGCAAGTATTTTGAGGTGTAGCGCATGCGCGTTTAGAATTGCGTCGTTTAATGACAGATAAATAGTTTTAAACCTGCTTCATTTAATCTGGTGTAACACGACCAGAATCCCTTATATATAATAATAAAAATGTTTTATTACATTTTTTTATAACAAATAATGTTATCCTAGCTGGGGTTTCCCGTGCTGAGGATTTCATTTACAAAATATTAAATTGCATTATATTAAATTGATGTGCTTGATCAAAAAAATAATAATAATTCTAAGGTGAGGTGTTATAAGTGCAGTGTGGTTTCGGCGTTAGTCTGTATTCAGTGTTAATATATTTTCTATTTCAGATCTCTCTTTGTAACGTATCTATGGTGTTTTATTTGATTTTTAAATTTATTATGGTTATTGTGATTTTTAAAGGATAGTGGGATTTTGTTGTAGAGTTCAGTACCATAGTATAAGAAGTTTTTTTGTCCAAATGTTGTGTTTGTGGTTCCTTGTTGTATGTTTTTTTGACTCTGAGATCTAGTGTTTCTAATATGCGTGATTGTTGTTATTTCTTGTTTTTTGTATTTATGAATGTAAAGCAGAATTATTTTAGAGTATTATTATTTTATTGACATAATGTTAAGTTTGTTAGAGATTTCGTCAGTGCTAGTTCTTACAGGGACTTTAAGTATAATTTTCATGATGACTTTTCGTGTTCTAATGAGTAAATTAAGAATATTATCGTTGGCACTGCCCCATCCGAAAATACCAAATTCTAATAGTGATTGGCAGAGAACCATGCAGATCTAAATAAAATATTTGGAACTGAGGACGCTTCTGATTGATAAAATAAAAATTTGGTTATAAAAGTGCAAAATTCGATATTACAATAATTATCATCACGTTTTCTTTTTCGACGGGAATTGTTGTGGGACTTGGGCAATACAGTGGGCATATTGGAGTAATTGAAAATAAAACATTGAAGAAGGCGTGGTTAGACCGTCCGTTTTCTGAAACATACTAGTATTATTATATTATTTTTTGCTATTACGTATTGCAGAAAAAAATCATTTTGTCAACAGGCATTCAGTATGTGAACTGAAATAATGCATTATACTAGAAACATGTAATTACATCATTTTCCAATTTTTGCACAACTTTAAAAAGGCACGCAAATACATCAATCCCAAAAAAAAATAACGTTAAAACACAGATCAACAAGCTTCTTCTCCCGTATAACAACTGTGTAACTTTCCATTAACTGCTGTTAAACATCAGTTTGGTCTAACGTTTATTAGTTATGTTTTTACATAAACTGTTATTTATCAGTTATGTAAAATATAAAACACGTTTATTAGTAATGTTTTTTTTACATAAACGGTTGTTTATCAGTTAGGTAAAATATAAAACACGTTTATTAGTAATGTATTTACATCAACGGTTGTTGTGACACGTTTTTAGTAATGTTTTCACATAAACGGTTGTTTATCAGTTGTGTAAAATATAAAACACGTTTATTAGTAATGTTTTTACATAAACTGTTATTTATCAGTTACGTAAAATATAAAACACGTTTTTAGTAATGTTTTCACATAAACGGTTGTTTATCAGTTGTGTAAAATATAAAACACGTTTATTAGTAAGACTATCAATTAATTCAATTTCAACAATGCGTACAACATATTATTAAATAATTGAAGATAATATTGAAATAAGACACCGAAAATGCACAGGTTAGTTTTAACGTAACCCTAATGAACTTTGATTAAAGCGAAACCGGGTGGTGATAAAAATTTAATTAGTGGTTAAATACAAAGTTATTGTTTCATTTCATAACTATGTTTAAATGTATTTTAAAGATATTCGAATAAACTATAATATAGTCTATGTTAGGGCTTCCGAAGATCATAGGTCTAACACAATAGAGGGGGTCCCTGAGAATGAGTAACAACCCCCCAGGTGTCACTATTCGATCCGAGATGACAGGGTGATAACAAAACACCCCACTTTCATACATAATATATCAGAGATATATCGGTACATGATAGTATACAGGATAATAATATACATATTCAGGGAAATATACCCGCGTTTCACCTGTACAGTACACTAAACAAATATTGCAACAACAAAACAAAAACGGTGCTGCGATCACTTTTTTTTTTTTTACAGTTTTTTGTGGAGTCACACAGGAGACCAAGGAGGAAATAATTTCCCTCAAAACCTATATGATTTTTGGGGATGCTGTGTGGAGGGTCTTTTAGAGGATAGGAAGGAGTGAACTTGGGTCTTGAAGAGACCCATGTTATAGGATGGAGGAAACACACAGGCCGGCAGATCATTCCACAGCCGAGCTGTTGAACACAAGAACGAGTCGTAGAAGCGACCCGTTCTCATGTGACAAATTTCAACCGTGTGCAAATGTTGGGCTCGAGTTTGGCGTGTTTTCCGACTATGCACCGGTGCCGAAGGGATCAATGACGCTAGTTCCTCGGAGCATCTTCCATTAAAATACCGGTGGAACAAGGACAGCCTTTCCAGCCGACGTCTGTGCTCCAAAGATTGCAGTCCGTTTGTTAAGATAGGCGAATCTATCAAACGGACCACCCGTTTCTGCACAGAGTCAAGGTTTAAATAGCTTTAAATAGCAACACCAAGACGATTGAAAAAAAATGTAATTACATCAATATTAAACGATGTTAGCAACCTTATATATAATACAAATAGACTACAGCACATTTACAATACTCGACTCGATTTTAATGAATATATTTCCTAAGTGGAAGACACTCTCAGTGTCGCCCTGGTCATAGACCACCATTCAGAATTGAAACGTTGCTTGAAATGGCTTTTAGCCGTGTTTGGTGACCAGATCGGAATAGCCAAGTATTTCCCCACCTTCGTCTTCCCCTCCCCAATACCTTCAGCCTCACAACATTCCCAAATTGGGAATGCCATAGTCTCACTGGCTCCGGACGGTTCGGAGCAGTTGGGACTCTTGTGCGGTATTCATATAAAAATAGAATTCAAACTAATATGGACAAAGAACTTTAGATCACATGATTCCTAGCTGTTTGAATATGTTATTCGCTGAAACAATAAAAATGTATTAAAACTAAACAGATAATAAATATATTGAAAACTTGGCTAGCTGCAAGAAACTATTTTTTAGTTAATCGGGAAATATTATTTTATGTATTAATTTATTGTTGTCGTTTATTTTTTTAATATTTTTGTAGAAATATTTTTTAAAAAGATTCTTAGGAAATATTTATGCTTTAATTTAGTTACATATGTTTTTATTATATATATTTATATATTGTAACCATAACTGTAAATTTATGATAAAGTTTTTAATAACAAGCTCCCGGTAGACAAACTACAAATATTTAGTTAATCGGGACTATTTGCAATATGTTTTTTTGTAAAATGTCTTAAATTAATAAGAAATTTAAAATTTCGTTTTTAAATATGTGCGGCGTTAGTCATTTAAAAAAAATGTTCCATTGTATTAAATTTCTATATTACGTTGGCAAACTGTAACCGAAACGGGTAGATGAATGTCACACTGTGCCGAGATTCGCAGATGGACGGGGCATAGAGGGGCAGTCTCTCAATAGGACGACCTTAAAAACATACCTTTTCAATTATGATCCCCTGGTATTTATTGTGTCGGCTGAACCCGAGAATATCCCAAATCTGACCTGGATAAAGGTTACTCCGAATACGTCCGATACAAATAGATTAGGTACGTCTATTGAATGCTTTGTGCGACGAATCGGAAAGGGACGGTCGAAACATATCATTATAATGTCATTTCAAAATATGATACGCTGGTAAAAATACGAGTATATACGGATTCATCAAAATACTCATCGAAACTATTTAACTAACCGTCGCGCCAGACTGCAGCGCGGGTAGGTATAGGGGATTGTATGCCACACAACCTTCTTGCTTCAATCGCATTACGTAACGTAAGGTGTCGAATCCGCACTGCGACAGCCAAAAAATATATGAGATATAATTAAAGGTGATATTAACAGTGCTTACATTGAAGTATGATATCGATAAAAATGACGGAAAACAATAAGGTGGTATTAGCTCAATTGGATAGAGGTCTGGTCTCGGATAGACCGAGAGGTCGTGGGTTCGAGTCCCAGATGCGAAAGATACCTTTTCAATGTCTGTGTCTTTTCTGTTTCAATTTCATTTGAGATTTATTAATATCATACTCAATGATTAAAAAGATATTACTATTTTGTTTTTTTTTTGTTTTATATGAACACCGCACAAGAGTCCCAGCTGCTCCCAACCGTCTGGAGCCGGTGAGACTATGGCATCCTCAATTAGGGTATGTTGTGAGGCTGAAAGTAGTGGGGAGGGGAAGGAAATAGAGAATAGGAAGGTAGGGAATTACCTGGCTATTTATATCTAGTCACAAAAACGGCTAGGGCGATACTGAAAGTATCTACCACGCTGGAAAAATTATGAGATTTATAAGCTTCAATAAGTTATTTCAATAAAAAATCAATATTTTATGGTGTCTTGTCTTCCAGTCTTAGTCTATCCACTCTACGTGTCCTAACCATCTAATCATAAACATAACGCTTGCTGTCCGCATTCTTGAACAGGTAATACATGGTTTTAGCAAGCATTCGCCTGAGGGATCTCGTTGCATCTCAATTAATTCTACTCCGTCCTCTGGCAGTTTCACGTCTAACTGCTAATTTACTTTTAAAAAAAAACTAAAATTTTAGATTAAAATCAAGCCCTTACCAAATTCAGCTACTCCTGCAAAAAAGGCCGCAGATTTCGCGTTATTTATAGTCGAGTAAGTGACTCACCTGAAACAAATAAAATAAAAATGGTTTAGTACAAAGACATTTTAGGAATTCAAGATCATTTTTGGAATTAATGAATTTGGGCATTATGTGTCGATTGATTCCGATGTGTTGAGTGTATTTATATTTCATACGACGAAGATCAAATGGCCGTGTGTTAGAATTTGTGTGAAGCGACTAACCAATGGTTAATAAATAAATAAAAATAAATAAATAAATGGTTACCAGGAGTTGATTTATTTTTTATAATAGTTAGAATTCAGGTCAAAACTCATCTCTTCGGACAGTCATATCCATGAATGGTTCAGTTACCTAATAAACAAATAATTTTATTATTCGTAAATGTAAATAATTATTATCAAAAACTCTCAAATAAAATCATGTTTCAAATAAGCAACTACTCTTCTTTTGTCAATAACCTTCCAACGACAAATAGGATTTAAACAGTAACTTCAATGTCATGCAATGTGCAGTGTTTACTAATATATGTGCCCTATGCGTGCAGCCATCATTAGTCAAGTCATACCATCTCAGCCCAAAACATTGTAATTTAATTATGTTTAAATCTGGAGTGCCCTACCAGGTAAGTATGTTTTCTGTATATGTACATAATAAGATTAACCCGAGCAAGTAGTATTTGTACAGAAACCTTGAGGTGATTTTTTACAAAAACGGCGCTATATAAATCGACCAAGTATTATTATTATTATATAAAAGCTTGTGATTAAATTTGCACATGAGATAATAAACAAAATTAATTTAATACGGAACAAAGAGAAACAATCTAATCGAACCGAACAACAGAAAGTGGATGATGCTAATAGGGAAAAACCGGTGACTATTATATAGGAAATGCAGATGTCACTACTGTCGCCGTGAGGTGTTTGACAGCTGTCGATATAGTAAATCTTAGTAGTCACAGCAGGTAGAGCAGTTAGCTAAAACACCAAAAATTGTCCACATAATTGATACTGTATTATTACTGTAAGTTTTTAAAAAGAAAAACTAAAAATAAAGAATGTCTCTATTTATGTACACAGAGGAAAGATAAAAAAATCTGTCAAAATACGGCAAATGAATGACATTAAAACTGGTAAAAATATTGAATAATTCAAGGAGAAAATTGTTCAGAGTGGGTACGAAAATAATAAATAACGTAAGACGGACGGCCGTTCTTCCCAACCCTACTGAGCAACTGTTGAACCGAAATTTTGCCTCAACACTGTTCAAATGCTCAAATACGCTCTTCCCAACGAAATTCTCGATCAAATTTACTATCAATTTAGGATATCGATTTTTGTGGAGTAAGTTCCCATCAACAGATGACTAGTAATAAAAAGTGTTCACAAGGTGAACAAATGTCGAACGTCATTATTGGTTCGCGATTTATTTATGGCGATTAAAATATTGAATGACAATGATTTATTTCCGTTTTCGAATATCAAAACATGTTTTTTATATGTTTTAAATAATACTGAAGAGAACCTAACTTATTTTACTTATTATAAGCTACGTTTTGACATTTCTTTTTCACGAAAGAGAAACGTCAAATGTAAAAAGTACGTCTATGAAAGTGGGCGGGCACTATTTTATAGTCTAATAAAATGGGCGGGCACCTCCAGGAAAATTAGGATAAAAAATGCTTGGAAACAGACGAAATGATCATTCGAAAAGTTGGGAAGAACGGCCGTTAAAGCGAATATAATTAAAATTGAATTCTTGGTACAATCACTCCTCAACAGGTCTATTGGTTTTGAATCAACCGCGAAATAAACAATGGATGTTGCTTTGTATTGTTCGTGATACGAGGGAAATAATGAGAGAATGAACGGTGGAAACAATTTTTTCTAATTTTGAAACTGGTGGAATTCCATTTTAATACGAATATTTTAATTAACTGGCAACACCCTAAAATAAACACTCTGCGGTTGCTTACTCAAGAAATATTAAAAATGATTTATCTGCAAACCTAAAACGGGTAATTAGGAAAATGCATAAGGTTTCAAAAGATAACAAACCTCAAACTTTTAAATTATATACGAAGTACGTACTGAAATTTTATGTAAAACGTAAAAATTGCTTTCACTGGTTTTCAACCATCATCCATTTTCAGACATTTTGGGACAAAGTTATATAGTCGACTACTTTATTTTTATACAAGTACGTACCGCACAAAAGTCCCGAATACTCCCAACCGTCTGAAGCTAGTGAGACTATGGCATCCCCAATTGGAGGATGTTGTGAGGCTGAAGGTAGTGGGGAGAGAAAGGAGATGAGGAAGAGGGAGGTAG
Organism: Halesus radiatus; assembly: GCA_022606495.2. Lineage (NCBI taxonomy): Eukaryota > Metazoa > Arthropoda > Insecta > Trichoptera > Limnephilidae > Halesus > Halesus radiatus. Next base: position 71,424 of record JAHDVE020011485.1, on the reverse strand, counting down.
CGAAGTATTTAGCTATTCAGATTTGGTCTCCAAAAACGGCTAAAGCCATTTCAAGTGATGTTTCGATTCTTAATGGTGGTCTTCCACCAGGGCGACATTGAAAGTATCTACCACTTTGAAGCGTGCAGCAAATATATTATTTTATACTACATATTATTTTTAATGAATAAATTGTGAAATAACACGCTGGGATTAATCCATAAAATCAGTATCGTGATACATGTATAAGTGAGTGAAAGCCACTGTTGTCCTACTGCCAAGTGACTGGCTCTTAATTACTGTTATTCAATAAACTGCCCCAATTCGTTCAAAAAGATTCCATCAAATGAGGAACCGAAGTTCTAGAGTCCTAAACAACTAAAGACAATTTTTGTAGCGAATCAGCTCCTGTATATCCAGAATAAACGAACAATGAATCGATTAATATCCATAGCAATTGATGTCGGTTATACAAACAATACGATGATTATTGTAATAATAAGCTAGTAACTATGCTGTTTGTTGTACTGAGGAGTAAAAAGTAATCACGGTTTCCGTGGACCCACAGTACCCACAAATAAGGGCTAGTACCCAGAGCGTGTATGGTGAACCAGAGTCCATAAAGAAAAGCAATCAACGCTAGACCGAATAAGGAAGGCCATTATTTATATCTAGCTTGTTCAAGATAAGGGGACAACAACCAGTTTAATTTGCCACAACACAAAGAACAGTGAGAACTAATAAAAATTGACATTTTGTACATATTTAGACATACGTGAATATATAAAATATTGATCATCTCAAAACAGATTTTGACTTGTTACACAACTTTATTCAATAAAGTCGTGTATTACAATGGATGTTTTTTCATTTAATAAACCTAAATTGGTAGGATTCGGTTTCCTTGCACAATGGGGGGGGGGCATTGTTGTCGACAAACATAGTTAGTTTCAAGCTTCTAACATAAAGCAGGTATTGCAACAATAACTAATATACTCGTATATAATTAGTTCAATTTATGTTTAATAACTTATTGAAGTTTATAAACCTCACAGTAATATTTTGCTCTTTCTTTCTTGAAAAAATGATGGTATGCTTGATTGTAAAACTCTTTTATAGCTGCGGGTATCTTTAAAATTATTTAAATGTTACTATTATATTAAGTCTATCCCTCACTGAAACAAAACTGTACTGCTGTATTTAAATTTTTTTTATTTCTCAAATTGTTTAATACTTGCTAATATTTTTTTATTTTTTTTAATAATATTATTTAATTGGACTCTAGTATCTCCGTAACAAAACGTTTAAGCTGTTTTCATATATTTTTTAAATCGTGTACATTGATATTGTTCTATTATTGCGCTACATTTGTATGATGAATGATATTTATTGTTGTATGATATAATATTGTTGAAGTAAGCTCCTGCTGGCAAACTACTTGCAGTGGCTTAGGAGGTACAAGTTCCCATTGTATGTAATTAATATTATACAATAAAAAAGCGTTAAAGAAGATAACATTAAAAAAACCACAGAGATAGTACTGACAAATCTTGAATTTGAGGTATGATATCGATGAACATGGCGTAAAGGGAACTAATCTCATTAGCTCAGTCGGAAAAGCGTTGTCCCGGTAGGACAGAAGCCCTGGGTTCGATTCCCAGATGGGACTGATACCTTTTTATCTTAAATTGTCTAATAAAACTGTGTTCATGTGAAGCGACCTGCCCGGTAAGTATGTTTTTCTATATCTGTTTATACATAATTGGATAAAGAATATGAAGTAATATTTGTACAGCGCCCTTAAAGTGATTTTTCACAAAAACAGCGCTATATAAATCATCCAATTATTATTATTATTATTAATGCATAGCATATCTATATACTTTTAAGTGCTGTAAATATATTGACAATGGACAAAAAAAGAATGATCCCTACAAATACGCAGAAAAGTAACACATTATCAGAGATCCATTCCTCATATTTTACGGCTTTAAACAAATTTTAAAAGGTTCCCGACCCCTGCATTACGATCCGTCCCATTGTAGTTAGTGGCCGTATCTTCCAGTCTCAGTAGAGTAGACTCATCCAGCGTCTTATTATCTTCGCCCATTATTATTATCAGTTGCACTGTTTAAACACAATACGACCGACGTAAGATTAACACCGGGGACTTGTTCGTTTTGGCGCCCGACCTAACTTAACCCGATACGCCGGCGTAAAGTTGGGACACCCTAACCGGCGTACTTAATGTTATCATCTAGTAAATTAATGAATATCATTTTAAAGATACGAGTAAGGGTCTATTCACACCTATCAGCACCGCGCAGTGCAGTGCAGCAAAGTGTAGTACAGTGCAGTACAGACACGACAACATTAGTTGCCGTCATTATCTATGAATACATTCATATTACTGCGTACTAATTTTAAATTCAAATACATAAATAAAATAAAAAATGAATCAAACTATAATACTAGATATCCCAACCAATAGAATTATATTATTCCAGTAACAAAAACATCAATTGTACAGTCACAGTTTAAATTCATTGCTCATAAAACCGTCAATGATTTAACAATTGAAATAAAGTCAATAGCCAAATACCGCAGATTCAGGAAGGCGCTTGGGGACTTTTTGATGAGTGATTGTGATAGTGTTAGTAGCCTTAGTATTCAGATAGAGGTGTATATATTGTTTAGGTGTGTGTGTATGTGTTGTATATACGTGTAAGGGTGTGTATATATGTGTGCACATATGTGTATACATAGGTATATATATGTGTACATACATGTATATATGTGTGTGTGTATGTGTTTACGCGTGAACGTGACATTGTCGGCTAGAATATTTTGACTGTGCTGATCTGCTGGTGGCATCTGCGCCTGCGCATGTAGTATGAACGCGTACTGTTAGCACTGCTATCTTCGTCAGTTGGCGTCATTATACAGATATTGCTAAAACCGAGAAGATGAGTAATTATAAATTGATTGAATTGGTCAGGGAATTGAGGTAATAAAATTATAATAGATATGGGAATAGGATTATAAAATCATCAAACACGTTGTGGCGGATTCTAACGCTCAGTATATATTATTTATATCAGATAGTTCATTTGACAGCCGTACTCGCGTCTGTACTGTGTCTGCACTGTACTGTTCTGCTCTGCGTGGTGCCGGTAGATGTGAAGAGACCTTAACACGTTCCATTCAAATATTTATTTTTAAATAAACTATTATATTTTAAACTTAACCGACCCACATTTTGTTATTATCCACTAAAGTAATGACAATCATTATTTTATAGATACGAGTAACGCGTTTCACCTCAAGAACACAGTCTAAGAAAAATTAATTAGATTTTTGTCTATGCAGTGGTTCAATAAATATTGAAATATTGTTTTTGTGTTTGAATTGTAGGACTCCATTTAATTGAATTATTTTATTTTAAATATTATAAAATTGTTTGATAATGGGTTGAAATGTCGAAATAGCCGTCACGATAACAAAAACAGTAGTAAATCAATTAAAACATTAGAAATAATTCCTAAATAAAATTTGAGTATATTTTTTGCGATACTCGATAGTCATTTTATGGGAAATTTGCATTATTTTTCATCAAAAACAGTGATATTTTGCATTAAAAGCGGTGTTTCTTAAAAATACGACAATTCGCGTTAATTGCCAAAAAACGTTATTCACGCGAAAATGGCTAACCTAACCTCAATACAACGTGACGGGTTTGATGTTTTTCATGCGAATTTTGAAACGTTATAGCAATAGTTTTACATAATGGATGTCGTTCAAACTACTCTCTAAACCTTCCCGGCACTAATAAGGACACACTGAGGTAGTTTCAGCGAAACCGGTCGAGTCATTTTCGAGAAAATCGAGGACAGACAGACAGACAAACATTAATTTTTATAAATAGAGATGTGTCGCGTTTGAAAGTTTTCTGCCGTTTATAGTTTACAAAATATTATTAGTAAACATCCAAGTGGTATAAAACTGATATTCATTCCACAGATGCTGTTGAATTGTAAAATTTTCAAACACCCTTTTCTCGTCTTAATATTTTTGGTTTGGATGCTTTCCGCATAACCACGTCCAATTATACTCACGATAAATAATAATAATAATAATGTCTTTATTTTAGCAGAACAAAGCGGTGAGTGCAATACTCTGTCTGCCATATAAAAAGAATACATTTAAAAAATAATAAAAAAAATTACAAGATGTAGAAATAGAATATAAAAAATAAATAAAAATAAAAATAAAATAGAATTAAAATAACATGGTGAGCACTTATGCTACAGTGGCCTGAGGGAAATTCTCCACCTACGATGTAGGGGCGCGCCCTGCCACTGGGCGACAGCCTGGACGAGAGTGTTTTCCGATCTCCGGTAGCGCTAACTCGTCCCGGCTATTCTGTGGCACATCAAAGCAGCGAACCCATGCACCCTTCCCTCTACGAACATCTGCGAGGCGCTGCATCTCCAAGGGAGGCCGAACAGCGCAACAAATAAACAATGTAAAGCTAACAAACAACCACAACAAGGGGCTTTAATACACTGCTAAAACATAAGCTTAACACTAAACAGCGGTGCGGGCGCATGTACGTATTATAGAACTACCGCTTTGTTGAGAATGGGTTCACAGAGAGCCAATTCAACGTCTCTATGATTGATGGGCCCTTGACATGTAACGGGGGGGCATATTCTCCACGGCCCTTTAATATAAGAGGCCCAGTCAGTAGCCATAGCCAGCCGGCCCGGCATACAGATTGAATTTATTATTATTCTTTGTATGGAAGCAATGTTCATTATTATTTATTATGTATTTTTATTAAAAGCATCACGCAAGCCAATAAAGGCGGTATTGTTAGGTGATGAAGGATACAGGAGGTTTGACTCAAATTGTTTGATGGATTTAGGTGGAATAAATAAGAAAAGGGAAAAAATACTGTTAATTAAATAAATAATAAAATTCAACTTTTTAAAAGTCTGGCGTTATGATATGATGTTTAGTATTAAAATATATACGAGTATTAAGGTCAATCGAAACACGATTATAACTCTAAGCGCTCACAAATGGCGTTAATATAAACTAAAGTAAAAAAAAACAACAACAACACTTTTAACACGTAATAATTTCCCTCGAGGTATATATCATCTCTGGGGATGCTCTGTGAAGGGTCTTTTAGAGGATATGAGGGAGTGAACCTCGGTCTTGAAGACACCCATGTTGGAGGAGGCAAGGAACACAGTCCGGCAGATCATTCCACAGCCGAGCTGTTGAACACAAAATGTCAACCGTGTACAAGTGTTGGGGGAGCGTTAGGCGTGTTTCCCGACTGTGCACCGGTGCCGATGGGATCAATGACGCTAGTTCCACAGAAAATCTTACATTAAAATACAGGTAGAACAAATACAGGATTCCCATGTGACGTCTGTGCTCCAAAGATTGCAATCCGTTTGTTAAGACAGGCGAATTTATTAAACGAACCGCCCGTTTCTGCACAGAGTGAAGGGTTTTTTTCAGATATTTTGGGGCTCCCGACCTGAGGTGGCTGCCATATTCTACAGTGGGGGCACTTGCGATTTACCTAAATATTTGTGTATGTCTGTATTTATTTAGTTTAGACCCGCCGTTGTCAAGCGGTACGTGATTATTCACCAAGAGATGTTCTGCGAATTTTGAAAAATAGATAAGTAAAACAGAGTAAAGAAGAAATACCAGAATATACACAGAGAGCATGTTGAATGGGGAGTATTAATGTTTAGTCTAAATAAAATATGCAACATGAAAGAACGGAAGCCAAACCCGCATCATCAGGATTCAAACTTGACTTGACTTTGAGTCACATAACAGGAACAGTCACAGACTAACTTGTGGTTAACAAAGAACCAGCATTCAAAAATGAAAAATTACTTGACATGTCTTGCAAATAACAATGCAAACAAATTGGCTTGATTTTGATAACTCTTATTTTTAAATAGAATCAACTATAAAGCAGTGATCCACAACCGGCGGTCTGTGCGCCTACTTGGCTAAATAAAATAAATAAAAATTAGCAGCGATAAAATGTTGTTTCTGAAGACATATAAGTTACAAAAGTGAGTTTTGATAAGCAATCCTTCGGATTTCCGGGTGATATGATCAAAGTCTTGTTTTACAAAATACGATAGGGTATCGCGACTGCCTTCCTTATTTTTTCAAATTCCATATTGATAAAAAAAAAATTGATTTAATCTCGGAAGAAGAAGATTTTTCACCTGCGGCGCTTATTTATATTGGTTACCGTTTTACAAAATAAAAACCCTGACTTATAATTAGGATTAAGTTATTGCTATAATGAAGTGCCATATTCTAGGTACGTATGAGGGTTGAACAGCAGCCATAACCAGACTGGATAAACTACCGAGCCGAGCGCCCGTTGTGAAGGGGAAAGTATGCGCTACAAGCTAGGGTTGCCAATTAGTGAAACATTTCGTCCGTACCGCCACAAATGACAAACGGTCTTTAATTCTTGAACAAACCTCATATTCAGTTTTTTTTAAATTATAGATATACCTCGTACATATATATACCTACTAGCTCCAGACAGTTGGGATGTTTGTACGGTTTCACAATTTTTAAAAATATTTTTTAATCTACACTGGCGACCCCATCGACTGTAAAGTTAACCATGTCAAGTTGTAAGTACCCTACCCCTACCCCATGCTGCCCGCGAATATATTGAAAAACGATAAATTGACTGAAATCACAATCACAAAGAAAATCACTGGACAGTTAGATGAAGATATGAGAAATGCTGTTAAAACTCCGCTGAGGTGATATTTCACACAAATGGCCGTAAAACTAGAAATTAGTAAAACGTTAAATTAATTATGCATTTTTGCATAGTGACCATAAAATTACATCACCGAACCGGAATGTTTGAGCCATGGAAGTCTTTAATCTAGAATATTGAAATAAAGAGTGCATAATTAAGCAAAAATAAAGGTAATAAATTATTAACGGAACAGGTGGAACTATCAAAAGCCAACACCGATTTAAAGTTATTGGGGAAACTGGTCTGTTTTTTAATCATAATAAATGGTTTAAATTAGAACATTAAAACCCAAACAAAGCTCCGACCTGATAAACAGCTTATTTTATTAATACAATTTACATTTTGGACCACTTGAATAATGTCCGCTTCATTAATAACACTAGGCTCAAAGTGGACTTGATTCTTAATTAAAGTTGGAATAACTCGCGTAGAATCAATTAAAATCCGACTCAAAGGCACTAAATGTTTTACTAATTAAAAATAAATTTAGATACAAACGAGTAAAAGACGAACTCCTCAAAGAAATAGTAATCGTATTTATGTCACCGAGGGAGCAAAATGTGTAGGTGAGACTAACATGACTATAGCACAAAGATGAGATAGAACTGGGATATTTATTTATATTTTTCAACGGTATAAATATACCATAAACAATTAGACCGGTCAGTGGCTGAGTTGGCATCGCGTTTGGGTCTCACCCAGGCGTCGTGAGTTCAATTCCTTGGCTGGCTAAGTCCTCCATTACGGCACAAGCAACATCTTCCGCTTACTGTGATGGTAGTAGGAGATTTTCAAATATTGTCAGGTTATTCGTAACCAGGGAATATTAATCTTTAAAAAAGAAAAAAATCGAAGGCATCAAAAAAAAATTATAAATATTTCAAACAAATACCAACTCTTCTTGTGCCACTAATCTTCTAATAAATGAAACATCAAGTGAAAAGAAGGATAAAATAACAACTGTAAAAATTATATCTTTTCTAAGCTTAAATTTTCCAATAAAACTGTGTTCATCTGAAGCGACCTACCGCCTGCCAGGTAAGCATGTTTTTCTGTATCTGTTTGTACATAATTCGATAGAGAATATGAAATAATATTTTTACAGCGCCCTTGAGGTGATTTTTCACAAAAACGGCGATATAGAAATTATCCAATTTTTATTAATATTATCGTTAAATACAGGCATAAGAATATAGTACATAGAACATAGCGAAGCTAGCAGTCCACAATGGAGTCCTGATACCAACCTGATGACAGTGAGACGTGTAACTGGTAGAGGAAGGATGAAAGTAGCTGTAGAAATGAGATTTCTGAGGCAAATGTGTGATAAAACAATGTATGATCATGAGAAAATGTTGAGATTAGTAAAGAATGCAAGGCAGATTTAAGCGTAATGAGTAAGATTAAGAAAGGGAAGCTTACATGGTTTGGGCATGTTGAGCAAAAATGAACGAAGAAAAGAGTGTAATATGACGCCAATGTGAATGGAAGAAGAAGCCGGGGACGCCCGAGAAAGACATGGCACGATCAAGTGAATCAAATACTTGAGTCGGGCCATGTCAGAAGTCGGAATAACAAAAGAGAATGTACGAGACGATGTATGAATCTGAATGAAGCAAGTGTATGCCAAGATCGAGTTGTTTGGCGGTCCGTCCCCTCTGCCCACCCCTGTAGTGAAACGGCGTGATGGTTAGTTAGTTTAATTTTAAAAAGTAACTATTAAATGTGGCATTAGATCGTACAATGACATCAGAAAGTTATGAAAGAATAAAAGTTCACGAAGGATATAAAAGTATACGAGTATAAGAGATATGGGTACAAATAAAACATATATTATAACTTAGGTTAAATTAATATTCATTGAAAAGATATGATAGTAAAGCCTTCTTGTACTTACCTTCCGTGCAGTTGAATATATCCGAAACATCTGCGTATCTATTACTAACTTCATGTAATCTAGGTACAAGTGAGTGTTCGTATTGTTCAGTCCTGGTGTTGTTACATTTAAACAGGATTTTGGAACGAGTAGCTCTCGTAGGCATATGAAATTGAATTATCTCTCTAAAAAAAGTTCCACTTCGACACGTTTTGAATCTGCGCATTCCCTGTGTTTGAATTTTTTTGATACGGTTCGTCACGGATACCCGAAAACAATGTTATGACAAAATAACTCGAAATTTTGATTTAATTTAATAGCAAACTGTTTCATTGTGAATAATTCACAGAAACCCAACTTGTGCGGAAAGCAGTAATCCACCGGATACGCTGTTGGGAAATTTAATTAATTATAATAATTCCACAAAGAATCCAAACATATTATGCGGTCGGTCTAAAAGTTACTCGGTGGCCTCACAGAATCGGAGAAAATACGAATGGTCATACACACACTATAAGCTATCATGCTAAACTATAAACATGCCGCTTTAGATATTCGAACTTAATAATATATTATACCCTTTTCTCTGAGGACGTAACCCTCAACGCGAAGTGCTCCATTTATCGCGTTTCTTATGAATTTTTCAAAGCATCATCCTTTGTAATTTCCATTGAAAACAACAGATATGCCAAAAAGCGCACAAATGCTGGTGTCTGGGATCCAATAGAAATAATGTTCTAGTTATTCAATAAAAATCAAACTTTGATGTATTTTTCAATCTTAGATCACACAAAAGTCACGAGCCGCCAATGGATTTCGAAGTGTTCATTGATACATACTTTAATGGAAGCAATCTTCCCAACAAGCCCTCGATTGATATGCTTGGTGTAATGATTGTAGATAGATAAAAGGAAAATAATTATACAATAGGTCCTACGCGATGCTCTTATAATCGTTGCCAAGTGTAAATATCATTCAGGTATCTTTTAAACATGTGTAAACTTACATTAAATATGTCAATGCTAGGTATGCTAGTATATATCATAAGAACGGTAGATGACATTAGGGCGGTTCGTACAGAGGCAGCGTTCAGCCCAGTTGTAATCTTGCCCTCGCAAATAAATAACAATAATAATTAAATATTAAAAAGGTGAGGTATTTTTCCGAAAAAGGTCACACATAGTAGGTACACTGCTCCCAGCGGTAGTTAGGCAACGAGTGGGTTCTAGACGCAATCGTGCCAGGAAAGTAGGATAGGAGAGGAGAAGAGGAGGATCGAGAAGAAAGGAAGAAACGGAAGAGGGTGGGAAGCCACTCGTTAGAATGGAACTACTACCCTCTACCTGTACCTTGTACTGTAAACACTGCCTACGTTTCGGCTGTTTTGTTAGGGATGGAATTTTAGGAAAACACAGAAGTTTTGTGGAAAATTATGTTTTAATTAACAACCTAATTAACTTTAACGTGGTTTCTGCGCAAGGGTTACAAGATACGGTGGACAGGCACATATTTTCTATGCTATGTCCTCTCACACACTTGCTTCATCCAATTTTTTTCGTCTTTTTATATGGTATAGGACAGTGAAAGTCATAGTGGGATGCTGAGATTATTCAGGAGTCACTTGATTCAGCACAGTTGTGTCATAGGGAAAGAGGAGGGGGGGGGGGGAGATTTTTAAACCTTGCTTTATGGTGCTAGAAAATTCTTAGGGTTTTTTATCCAGTTACGATCTTTTCCCTAAAAACTCATGAAATGTAATAATAATAAACTCAGTCAATTAAATAAAACCATCAGATGGTGATAGTAATAAGGCCCAAAGTGCCGCAGTACTAGTTAGCTAGAAAACATGAGGGGTATTTGTATAAGCCCCCGCTAGGTAGGGAATTAAGAATCCATAAAATCAAAAAAAAAAAAAAAAACTAGAAAATCCATTGAGTTCCGGCGCTGTACAGTCTGCGTGCACATTTAGATTTTTGTAATTTTTAACTTGGATAAAAATGAATAGTTTACATGTATTACTTAAGTATATCGTTTTAGTAATAGTAGATAATGTCCATAAATAAAATATTGTGTTTACACGCTGAAAACGAGAAAAAAATATCGGTCACGCATAAAACGCACGATACGTCCATACTACTAGCGACCGCGCATGATGGCTCTTCATTACCGCAACGCTCGGAAAGTTATCATTGCACTATATACTACTTTTTATCCTGACTTTTCGACAAAACATTATTTTTCTGTTATATGAGCTTCATGTTTAGCACATTTATAGAGATATTGACAGAATTCTGTAGTTTGTATTTGTCAAATCAAATCCTACATCGTGTTGAATGTGGGAATTCATGTCCTACATCCAAAATTATCTTGTACTACTGAATGTAGGAATTTGAGTCCTACATCCAGACTCATTTTGTAGTACTGAATTTGGAATTCGAGTGCTACATCCAAACCTATCTTGTAGCGCTGAATGTAGAAATTAGAGTCCCACATCCAGACTTATCTTGTACTACTGAATGTAGGAATTCGAGTCCAGACTCATTTTGTAGTACTGAATGTAGGAATTCAAGTCCTACATCCAGACTCATCTTGTAGCACTGAATGTAGGAATTCTAGTCCTACATCCAGATTTATCTTGTAGTACTGAATGCGGCGCAACTCAAATTGCAAACACTCCTAGATGCTTCCCCAACTCTTCTCAAATCTTCTCTCACTTTTTTCAACCTAACAACAATTCCAAAATTGGGTTGCCATAATAATAATAATAATTGTAATAATAATAATAATAATTGAATGATTTGTATAGCGTCGTTTTTGTGAAAAATCACCTCAAGGGCGCTGTACAAATATATTTTTTACCTGATTATGTACAAACAGATACATAAAAACATACTTACCCGGCAGGTCGCTTCAGATGAACAGAATTATATTAGAAAATTTAAGCTTTGAGATGATATGATTTTTACAGTTGCTATTTTATCCTCCTTTTCTATCGGTGTTACATGTATTAGAATATTGGTGGCACAAGAAGAGTTGGTATTTATTTGAAATATTCATAATTTTTAGGACTCCCCTCTCCCGGGTGTACTTGGCAACTGTACAATCTTATCACCAACCTACAAATAATTTCTATTTTCTATAAAACTAACTATGTAAATACCGAAAAAAAAACTAATTTCCTAGCAAGTGTATGTATAGAGACACTCTAAATAAGTCGGTTTAGCACACCCTCCTTGCTTCGCTCACTTTCTTACATCGTCTCATAAATTCTGTTATTCCGACTGAAGTATTTCATTCACTTGACCGTGTCACGTATTCCTTAGAAGTTCCCGACATCGATTTTTATTTACTTCCACGTCATGTATTCCGTAGAATTTCCTTTCTTTGTCCATCCGATGTACATTCTAAAATCATTTACGTCTAATTTTTCTAACCTCTGGAAAATGCATAACGCATAGCGATACGTTACATAAAAACCTCAACTTTTTTTTTACAGAAACTTGGCACAAGAGGTTTTTGTCTTTTTTGGAGATACCGTGTAGAGGTTCTTTTTGAGGAATGGAAGTAGAGGAAGTTCTGGGAAGTGCGTCCAGGAGTGACGGACATATTAATCAATCCCTCCCAATGCAGTGCGACCCGACGCTTTTTAAGGTCATTTTATAAATATTTTCCAGTCCTAAAATTATTAATATTTCAATAAATACCAACTCTTCTTGTGCCACCAATCTTCTAATAAATATAATATCAATAGTAAAGGAGGATAAAATAGAAACTGTAAAAATAATATCATTTCTAAGCTTAAATTTTCTAATAAAACTGTGTTCATCTGAAGCGACCTACCACCTGCCAGGTAAATATGTTTTTCTATATCTGTACATAATTAGATAAAGAATAGGAAGTAATATTTGTACAGCGCCCTTGAGGTGATTTTTCACAAAAACGGCGATATACAAATCATCCAATTATTATTATTATTATGATAATAATAATGATAATAATAATAATAATAATATAAAATCGGCTAGAAAGGTCAAGGAGTCTCTCTCAATATCAAAAGTTGATTATTTTGCAAACTTCAATTACTTGCTAGGAATAAAATTAAAATAAAGATGATAATAATAATAATAATTGGATAATTGGTACAGCGCCGTTTTGTGAAAAATCACCTCAAGGGCGCTGTACAAATATTACTTCCTATTCTCTATCTAATTATGTACAAACAAACATATAAAGAATAACATACTTACCTGCAGGTGGCGGGTCGCTTCAGAGGAATACAGTTTTATTAGAAAACTTTAAAGATTTTTTTTTTTTTTTTTTATTTTATTTAATATAATAATTTTTTTTACAGAGAGTATATAAAAATAAGACATGATTCATATAGTGTAACAAAAAATATATTATAGCTATTCCTCACCATAAAGAAACAAGGTTCTTGTGTTTGGTGAGTGATTATCGCTTAATTAATCAAATCATAACTTAAAGTATTGTTGTACAATAGCAGGAAAATATGAATTTGTCGTGTAAATTTTGTAATTTATCACTATTAAAGAAAATGAAAAGAAAGTAGAAGAAAAGAAGAGAAGATAATAATAAAAGACAAAAAAATCTAATAATAATAATTTTTTTTTTTTTTAAATTGTTGCAGTAGTTTGAGGTAATTTTTTAATCTATGTTGAAATTCATGGATATTTTCTATAATTTTAAGATCAGATGGCAGATTGTTAAAAAAGTTATTCCTAGATATAGGTATGTGTTTTGCGTATGCTTAGTATTGAATGGCGGGATTTTAATGTTTTGTTGATACCTTGCGGATATATTAAATTGTAATTTATTTAACGTTTTTCTTTAAAGATTTGAATAATTGCATATTTTTTATAAATTTTATCTACTGTAGGTACATTGAATATTGTAAAAAGCTTTTCAGTGGAAAATGATGATGGTTTTTTTAAAATTACCTTTATTATCAATCTTTGAATTATTTTAAGTGGACTTAAAATATTATCATATGTTCCCCCCCAGCCAATAATTCCATATTGTAAAATAGACTGAACAATTGCATAGTACACTCTTTTTAGGTTTTCTAGTCTAAGAATATTTCTTAGTCTTATAAATATATATATACATTTTCTAATTCGTTTAACAAGTTCACAAATATGTGTTTTCCATTTAAAATGCTGGTCTATATATACACCAAGGTATTTAATTTCGGAAGTTGGACTAAGTATTGAACATGCTTGATTACAATTGATTCTGTTGCAGTTACTTTGGTGTATTATAATTTTTATTTCTGGTTTTGATTTAAATTTATTGATAGAGAAAGGAATAAATTTTGTTTTTCCAGTGTTAAGGGAGAGTAGATTATTATCGAACCAATTTTTTAATATATTAATATCAGTATTTGCTAGCTTGTTAATAGAATTCCAGTCAGTACCTTCAATTATTATGACAGTGTCGTCAGCATAAGATATTATTTTTCCGTTTAGCTTTTGCATGAATATGTCATTTACATAGATGATAAAAAGTAGAGGTCCCAGTACTGTACCTTGAGGTATGCCAAAATTACTTGTTTTTTTATGACTAAGTACCTCGTTTATTTTTACCACTTGAGGACGTTTGAAAAGATAGCTTTTTATCCATTCTAGAGCTGTACTATTTATTCCAATGTTGCTTAATTTAATTATAAGTTTGTTATGAGATATGCTATCAAACGCTTTTTTGAGATCTATAAAAATTCCAAGGCATTTTAGTGATTTATCTAATGAAGTGTGAATAAGGCTAGTTAATTTTGAAATTGCATCCTGTGTGCTTCTACTTTCCATAAAGCCGAATTGATTTTCGTGAATTATGCTATTACATTTTATAAACTGGTTAAGTCTTTTTTTTACAAGTTTTTCAAAAATTTTTGCAATATTTGAGATTACTGAAATGGGACGGTAATTATTAACATCTTCGGGATTACCAGACTTAAATATTGGAGTTATGGGAGTTTGTTTGTAATTACATGGAAATACTCCGCATTGGAAACTTGTGTTGATTATATGCATTAACGGTTTAGAAATTTTGTTTTTAATAATTTTTAAAATGTTAATTGTAATTCTATCAAAACCTGGGGCAGAGCCTCCTTTCATGCCGTTTATAATAGTTACTATTTCGTCCTCTGTGGTGAGTTGAAATGTTGACATTTTATTTTTAACATCAACATTACAGTCTGGAATTGTTATATTTGGATCTTTGTGCATGAGATTGGCAAGATTTTCTCCTATATTTGCAAAGAATTCGTTAAATATATTTGCAGCTTTTAAAGGGTTCTCTTTGCAACATGTTTCCGAATTATCATGAATAATAGTGCTGATTTCATTGTTTTTATACTTTTTTTTTGTCCATTATCTCATTTATAATCGTCCATACTCCTTTGTCATTTTCAACCTGTATCAACTTCTGTTTGTAATAGCTTTCTTTTGTATGTTTTATGATATATGAGAGTTTATTTTTATATGCTTTAAAATGTTTCTGTAAATGTTCATTATTTGGTTGTTGATTAGTTAATCTATAAAGAGCTTGCTTATGACGTACGGATACTATTAAACCGTGAGTTATCCATGGTTTTATAGGTTTGAAGTTAGGTAGTTTGGATTTGGATATGACATTATTTGTTGAGTCATTTATGAATTTAGATAATTTTTTTCAAACATTTTACAACAAACATTGACATCATTACATTGATATAAATCGAGCCAATTTTCTACTTCTAATTTACATTTTAACGTATCCATGTTAAGTACTTTTTTGAAACATTTTCTTGTTTAAATGGTGGAAAAGTTGGATTACAGAATTTATAATTGAATATACATGAATAATGATCAGTGATAGTTGTATGAATGACAGCGGATATAATATTTTGGATATCAGAAATATTTGTAAATATATGATCTAAACATGAAGGTCGTTGACCTCGAACGTTTCTAGTATATGAATTTATGCACGGTAAATAATTAAGTTCCGCTAACATGTTTAGATAATTATCTTTATCCTTACTAGAGTATTCTTTTGCAATATTTAAGTTCATATCTCCAACAATAATATTATTTTTATTTCTAAAATTTAATAATATATTTTTTAATTCATTTATAAATTGTGATATTACTGATGCATGAGTGCGATAAACGGCAATAATATTATAATATTTATTTTGGTCTTTAAACTCAATATTTAATAGGTTTACATTATGAAAATTATGTATCTCTTTAATGTTGAGTACATTGTAGCGGTTAGATATGAATATTGCAATACCACTGTTTTTGTTTAACTTTATTGTTGTTGTATAGAAAGTGAATCCCGGGATATTATAATTCAGTTCGCCGGCGGAATGTGTTTCTGTTAACACTATAACGTCCGGAAAATAATTTAATGTTTTTAAAGATATTATTAATTCATCTAAGTTCTTTTCGATACTTCTTATATTAGTATGAAATAAGGTAAATCCTTTATCAGAGCAAATTAGATTTAAATCTCTTATGGAGTGGTATAATCTTTCTTCTATAAATGTTTTTTTATCTAAAGCATTACACATAAAATCAGTCATTTTGAAGTTAGTATGAGGAGATATAATTTACCATATTTATTCGTAGTCGATGCGCTCTCTAGCAATTTGAAGCATTTTTTGCCGGTAAAGACATTTTATACTGTCAACCCGGTGTTCGGTGGAATAGTTCAATTTAAATCTTTTATTTTGCACACAGCAATTGTTGCAAATTGGGTTTATTTCTCTGTTTTCGCATTTCGAGAGTATATGTTCCTTAGTACAATGGGGGCAAATGGGTGGCTGCGTCCTGTCGAGACATCTTTGGGCTGTATGGCCGAACTTAAGGCAGTGATAGCATTGTGTGAGTGGGTTACAATCTTCGACGTACACTCGTTGGAATTTTATATTTATTTTTTTTTTGTCTAATAATATTCTTCTTAATTTTCCGGTTGTTTGTATGATGTAGTTTGTGGTATCGTTTTCTTTACCTTCATTATATTTGTTTTTTAACTCTTTAATGAGTTTAATATTATTTTTGTCTTCTTGATTTAATTCTTGATTTTGTTGTATAATTCCATGTATAATATCCTCTTCAGTCAATTGGCATTGGAGCCTTTTTAACATCAAGAACGGTTTCTTTTTTTTTATTTCTTCCGCCGAAATCTCCTTTCCAGTTATCTTATTTATTTCGTTGGTTAATATTTCTGCATCTTCTTTTTTTTGGCATGAAATTATCATTTTTTTTCGCCAATCTTTTTAACTCCGTTGACTCCGACTTTAATTTTAGTTAAATCAATATTTTTTTGAACTTTTGTTTTTATGCTCTCGGCGTTTAAGGTGTTAGATGTTAATAAAATTGAGTATTTCGGTTCAATGTTCAATTTCGTGTCCGCTGGTTTCTTGTTGTCACAGACTTGGGCGTATGTTTTTTGGTTGGTTATTAGAATTTCTTCGAGTTTCTTGGTGTATCGTTGGTCATTAATAATCATCGTTTCTTGTAAATCTATGATTTTTTTTGTAGACAGATACGCTCATTTTGAAATATTTCTTCCAGGGATATTAAACTTTGCTCCAACGATGTTTTTACCTTGGAATCTTTTACGGAAGTAATTTTATTTATTAATTCTTTAATGTTTTTAATGATTTCTTGCGTTTCCATTTTGTTTATGTAGATCGCCCGGTGGGCGAGATATTGTTTGTACACTATAAATTTTTGATCACAATTATCACCAATATACACGACTGTACTCCTTCGATGCCGGAGCGTTAATGAATGATGTTTAAATAACAATAATTATTCAGAGTTTGACAATCATCTCATTTCAACCGATCATATTTTCAATAAAGATGCAGGAGTTCAAATTCTTCACCGTAATGATAAAGGCAAAAAATTAGATAATTTAAAAGCACTGGAAATTAGAAAATCCCTAAAAAATAATTCTAGTATATTAAATAACTAAGTAAATTTATCGTACGGTCCTCTTTTAAATATTTTCTCAATGAATCGCTTTGTTCTTCCGAAAAAAAACCCTAATTACCCCTTCCCCTTTGGTCGGCTCCCACTCCAACACATAAATATTAATTACTTTATGGTACATCGTAGATTAGATTTAATATATTCCTGACGAGGGAAGGGTACTTTCGAAACCGGTCGAGATTATTATAAATGTATAAAATGAAAGTGGTCCAAAAAAAATTTATATTATAAAACAAAAATCGTTTCAAAATATATTAGAATGCTAATATAATTCTCTGGTGACTCCTTTATAGAATACTACTTATTAATCTAATAAATTCTCTGAAAAGGTTGAAATCTCAAATTCTAATTCAGTCATACATAAAGATAATATTCATAATTCAGAAGAGGCACTTTTGTTAAATATACCATTTTCTCAATTTTGTACAGTTTATTCGAGCGTTTTCACAATTATATTTTTTAAACAGAACATTCTAATTTGATTCTTTATTCGAGCTATTATGATCCTTTGAACTTTCCATTGAAAACAACACCCAAATACGTTAATTAGTTTAAAAAATCGTAAAATCTTAGTAAAAAAAAGGAATGTTTTAGGTTAATTTTTATAGCTTTATAAAGCTCCCTAAATTCATTTGTTTTTTTTTTAATTCAAGCATAAGCACTATTTTTCACTTAATTATTGTTGCAAAATATTCGTGTTTTCCAATATACTACATCTCATACATATCTTCCCTATTCTTAAGGGATGAGTTTTAAGCTTATAAAAACAGCACCCCTACAGTGTGTGTTGTATTGTTACACCCACGCCATTTGAGGGTGGAGGAAGGTAGACAAGGATTTCTTACACACAGGTGCCCAGTATAGACCTCCCGCTGAAAGCTCCGTTATAACCTCTCCCTCTTTCACGTCAACTACGCGTGTAACAGAAAGAGATGTTACAACGGAGTTATCGGAGGCAGGACTATAACAATTCTAAGTACGAAGAGCGATTCACGTAGCCATGCAAATAAATAGGGAATAAAATCGGACTGCCCCTAACAACTGCCCTTATTTTTACTAGCTAACAGTAGAAAAAAGATATTGCTAATAATTGGAAGTGAATCGAGAGTGGTTCGTAAAGAAATTGGAATCGATTTGCTTAATTTTATTGTTTTGTTGTTGTAGATATCGTTTAATAAAATTTTGATAAATTATAATATTTTTACACTTATTACTTTGCTTATTGTATAGGATATTAAATAATATTTTTTTTAATTAATTAATTAAATTAATATTCTCTATTTAGATGTATAGGATAGGGCCTTTTACTAAGTTTCTCAGAATTTGGCTAGATCGGGACGTTTTTTTAAAGTGGGTTTTGTTTCGTTGAAATACCTAGATATTTAAAAATACCCAGTGTAACAAAGTTTGTGTTTAACGGCCAGCGTCCAAAAATATGCAGTTTGCAGGTTGCTAAATCAAGAAATACTACGAATGATTTATCCGTTAATTCTATACGGGTAATTTTTTAAATGTATAAGGTTTCAAAATAAAATAATTCATAAAGTGAATTCTTTTAAATTCTATATGAAATACGTACTGTAATTTAAGGTAAAACATTCGGAATTACTTTCACTGGTTTTCAAACGCTTTACCTAAAATTCAAGTAATATCACATAGAATTTAAAAGATTGCAATTTTAGCATTATTGTCTTCTGAAACCTTATACATTTTCATAATTACCCGTTTATAATTAACATACGAGGTGTGTTCAAAAGAAAAGGTGAATTTTGAATTTTCGCGGGCTGTGTACATTCGATTATCGATTTTTTTATGTACACATATGTTTATCATATGTTAGCATTATCAGTCATTTTGGATTAGTGGTTTGTTTTTGACAACTGGAAAGGATAGTCACGTTTTTGTGTGTTCTTCGATGTTTTACTTTTGAAAAAAATGGATCAAAGAATATGTTCTAAATTTTGCGTTAAAAATGGAATAAAGTGCTCCAACGCACTTAAAATGTTGACTGTGGCATTCGGCGAGTCCACTTTGTCTCAAAAAAGTGTTTATAAGTGGTACAAGCGCTTTGGAAAATCGTCGAATCAGTATTAGGGAAGTTGCAGAGGATGTTGGCATATCAATCGGCTCATGCCATGCAATTTTCTCGGATGTTTTGGGCATGAAACGAGTGGCAGCGAAGTTTGTTCCGAAATTGTTAAATTTTGAGCAAAATCAACGTCGCATTAGTATCGCTCAGGAGTTGTTGAATGACGTCAAAGACGATCCAGATTTGCTCAAAAGGGTCATGACTGGTGATGAAACGTGGGTATATGGTTATGACGTCGAAACCAAGACTCAATCATTCCAATGGAAGCGGCCAGAAGAGCCAAGACCGAAAAAAGCACGCCAAGTTCGATCAAATGTGAAGGTTTTGCTCACTGTTTTATTCGATTACAATGGCGTGGTGCATCATGAGTTCTTGCCAACAGGTCGTACGGTTAATAAGGAATACTACAAGAAAGTTATGCAACGTTTGTGTGAAGCAATACGGCTCAAACGATCGGAATTGTGGAAAAACAAATCATGGATTTTGCATCACGATAATGCACCAGCTCACACATCAATGCTTGTTCGTGATTATTTGGCCAAAAACAACACCGTAATCATGCCTCAACCACCGTATTCACCAGATTTGGCTCACTGCGACTTTTTCCTATTCCGGAAACTGAAGAGACCAATGAAAGGAAAGCGTTTTGCCACAATTGATGAGATAAAGTCAGAATCGAAGAACGAGCTGATGGCCATACCGTGCTTCGAGGATTGGAAGAAGCGCTGGCATAAGTGCATTATATCTGAGGGGGATTACTTTGAAGGGGAGAAAATGGATATTAATGAATAAATAAATACTTTTCGAAAAAATTCAAAATTCACCTTTTCTTTTGAACACACCTCGTATACAAACTCATCGACCTGCTCCAAGTGTTCATCGCACACTGTTTTCGTACTCTCTCAAACACCATGACTTTAGACTTACTTACATTCATCATTAGCCCATTCTTCATACATACTTCGTTCATTCTAGATACGAGGGACTGAAATTCCATGCTGTTAGCAACAACCCAAAATTAATAAAGTGATGTAAGCAAAGACAGTTACTCAATTTCCGAATGTAATCATTTTTCAATACGAATTATCTTACCACAAACTCCTTGAAGGGTATGGGTTACCCAATGAAAACAGTTTTTGTAAGAGCGCAAAACCCGCAAGCAAACAATATAGCATTTTATTTAAATCATCCTTCGCATTTCACGTAATCCTAAAGCTTTTTCCCCTATTGTCGGATGTAAGAAAGAAGAAGAATTCCAAGTGTTACACCAACAGTGCGAGGGGGTGGGATCCTAGGAATCTCAGGGCTGGACTGGAATCAGATCGCAAAAATAAAATAAATTATTTCCATCTTTTCACAAATTGAGATATTACCGCCATCTTTCAGCATTTTTTAAAAACATATAAGAAAATGAACATCATAAACCTCATTGTAATATTAAGTGAGGGTTGTTTCGAGAAACTTTAAGGATTCGTCAAAGTTAATATTCAAGTACTGTGAATGCTCTATTTAAGTTCAGTTATTAATCAAGTACTGTGAAAAAAATGGCACATATTTTAATAATGAACTTAATAGAACTTTTACAGAAGTTGAACATTAAGTCTTATAATAATAATTTTTATTCAGTAAAGAGATAGATTTGTACTGTGGGCGTGTCCGTGTGGCGAAGTAGATTATTTTTCCTCCTTACATCTTTGTGGTGAAATTAATCAAACATTTTCAAATATCATAACTCTTTCTTGAAGTCAATCTTATTGATCTGTCTGAGGCGAGAGGTCTTAAATATAATTTGGCGACAATAGTTTTCTTTAAAATCGGTACACATCACAATCCTGTTTGTTCTGATTTGCCTAAATAAATTATAAAATAAGTTTAAAACACAAAATGGGTGATTTTAGAAATAAAATTTAAAGTTCTAAAAATTAAACTTGAACACAATAAATACTTTAAAACAACCTTCAGCTAAAATACAGGGTTATTCAAAATGATGGAATCAATTTTGCGGGTTCTCCTCTGATACACGCGGTATGTCCGGGCCTTTTCCTTTACGACAAGCAGTTTGCTGAAATTAGTGATACCTACGACAAATGCTCTTTCTAGTTGGAGGTTTAATGTTAAAATGGAGAATAAAGGTACACTGCACTACAGTTGTACAGAACTCAAGAACACAGAAAACTTTGTGCTGCATAGTAGCCATTTTACTCACAACTGACGTGAAATGGCTGCTTGGCGGCGCGAGCACCATAGTGGTCGTTTGTGCAACTTTCAGCGAACTAGCGGTGGGATTCGAAACTTTTGGACCTCCTCTTTAGATCATTCAAATGTAACGCAAAATTCTTTTTAAGGTCATGTTCTAAATATTCTCCAGTCCTAAAAATTATCAATATTTCAAATAAACACCAACTCTTCTCGTGCCACAATCTTCTAATAAATGTAATAATAGAAAAGGAGGATAAAATAGCAAGTGTAAAAATCATATCTTCTCTAAGCATAAATTGTCTAATAACTGTTTTAATCTGAAGCCACTTGCCAGGTAAGTATGTTTCTCTGTATCTGTTTGTACATACGAGTAATTAGATACGGAATAAAAAGTAATATTTGTACAGTGTCCTTGAGGTGATTCTTCACAAAAAAACGGTGCTATACAAATCATCCAATTATTATTAATATAATTCAACAAATATAGCTGTATGAAATTGAGCCCATCATTTTGATTAACCCTGTATACAAGTTTGCTTGAAAAATAAAAAATAAAAAAACTAATTCTTGTCTAACTTTTATAGAGCCGGCGTCGCGAAATATCACCTCAAGGACGGTTTACAAGGGTAGAAATAACTATTTAAAACTAAACTAAAAATCCTAGACTACTCAAATAAATGAAACAAAACGGACTGTTTAATTTACATCTTTAAAGGTGTCGTGGGCTGTGAAGCATTCTGATTTGTGGATTTGTTTAAGGGTAAATGAAACGTAATACGCGCTCACCGATGCTCCTAATTTACTTACTATAGAAAATAAAAACTTTTAGCGTATTATTATATTCTTGTATTTTTTCGGCATTCACTATATAGTAATTTCTAGACATTTTGTTTGGAAGTTTTATTGACTATGTACTTTTGCTATTTTTGAATTATTAAATTCGCTACCGGTTTCGACACAACCGTGCCATTCACTAGCGTTCTTAAAACTAACTTAAATTAAATTTAATTAAAAGTAAATAAAACTTCTAAACAAATTATCATTATATATTTGTAAAAAAAATAATTTTTCTTTTACAAACATTAACATATATTTTTATAAGTTTCTCGAAGAAATTCAGCTTTACGCCTACATTAAAAATGTATTCCATTTCATATTCCCGCATCTACACCCGCCTACAAATAATTGACCTCAACTTTGTTGTTTTACATATTTATTAAATATACAAACACATTGTTTTTAACGACTAATTTATAGAAAGAAAGTCAATAAAATTGCCAATAATAGTATTAATAATCAAAGCAATTTGATATCTTTCCCGTTCACTCAAAATGTTCCACTTCCTCTCAATCCCTCCCTCCTTTAACGTTCTGTCTCTTTCTCGTTTATGTATTGTCCCAGTCATTTTATATTTTGTCTCGCTCTTATTCTATTTTGTATTATGTTTCACCTATTACGCTGACTATGTATTTTTGTAGAATTTTAAATTCTACCACAACGAAGCTAGGGATAAGTGAAACCGGTTGATGGTTAATTGAAAATAAATTAGTGGTTCAAAACAAAGTTTTTGTTTTATTTAATATTTAAATTAACCCCATCTGTGAAGACGTAGAATTAGAATGATTTTTCGAATGCTCTTAACAATATACGAGTATATTATACAATCCATTTTTTTTTATTATTCATTGAAGATGATATTAACAACTCTCAAAATGAAACCGAAAAGACACAGAAAAGATAGAGATAACGATAGCAACTGGGATTCGATACCAGAAACTCATGGGATATCCGAGACCAGCGTTCTAATCCACTGAGCTGATGCTACCCCATTCCGTTCCATCATTTTTATCGGTATCATACTTCGATTTATAAGAATAGTCAATATCATCTTCAATTAATTCCCATATATTTTTGGCTGCTACCTTTTTGTCATGACTACAAGATTCTATCAGAATTTATTTGTAAGAGGTCCTAGGTACGAGTCACAGTTGCTAGCGTTATATATTTCTTTTCTACATCTTTTCGGTTTCATGTTTCATTTTGGGAATTGCTAGTATTATCTTCAATGATTAAAAAATATATTGCAATGAGGTTTATAAGCATCAATAAGTTATTCCAAAAAATTATGACGGGATTTTTGTTGAAAATATAAGCGTGAGTCCGTTCCCGTTAGGGGTGAAATATCCGAATGAGGGTCGGTCGGTTGGGATTCTAATCAACCCCTAACCGCTTCAGGAATTCAGTTTGCGGACTGGCACTTTGCACTCCATCCGCTTTTTTATGTTGCCCTCCTCAGCCGACCAACGCATTTCGTGTTTTCCGAATCGGAAGCAAGGCAGCGGCAAACACACACACGCGAGGACAACAGCGGACAACACTCTTCGAGGTGCGGTAAGATATTGTTGTTTACAGCACGAACACCGAGGGTCGCGTGTTGATTCGCATTAT
Organism: Halesus radiatus; assembly: GCA_022606495.2. NCBI lineage: Eukaryota > Metazoa > Arthropoda > Insecta > Trichoptera > Limnephilidae > Halesus > Halesus radiatus. The sequence goes on along the minus strand of JAHDVE020011485.1, from coordinate 47,002 downwards.
CTCAGTTTTTCGAGTATTTTGATGTTATTTCGACGAGTCCACTGAATTATTTTCATATGACGAAAATGGCGCTAATAGACTGGACACAAATTACGATAAATATAAATGGGACACCAAGATTTGGATCAGTAGCCAAGTCAGATCAAAATTCAATGATTTTTAAAAACATCCCTATTAGTATGATACAATGTTCAATTGACGCTTCAAACTGTTTTTCATAACATTATACTGTATATGGTAAGCTTTGTAAACTTGGCGTGATGGTTAGTCAAAATAAGCAAAGGCTTTTCGAGGGACGTTTGTAGGTTACTTTGAAATCTCAGTGGTTTAGAGTCGATTTTTCATGTGCCATTTCCTCTATCTAACATGTAATAATTGAAATAATTTGCAAAAATGTTACCCAGAACTGCTACAACTATTAACATCTATAAGCGAGCCTATCGCCTATTGATTTCCATTCGCCAGCATATTAGACATGAGACTAATGCCAACCCGCCAGGTAGGTCCAGGGGGTAGGCAGGGGGTGGAGACGCCACACCGGTGCCTGCGCTGGCTGTATCGAGGGCCTCCAGATTAATGACTGCGGTATAGGGTACATCGTACCACCGTACAGAGTCGCGGAAGGGGTAGACAGATACTAAATAATCTCACACCATAATTGAATTCCCGGTAAACAACACGGGTTTATTTATTTAACGTTTGGACATAAGATAATATTTTATTTTCATTCAATTGGGGATGCCAAAGTCTCACTGTCTCCAGGCGTTTCGGAGCAGTTGTGTGTACTCTTGTCTCACTTAAAAAACAGCCTCACAATACACTCCAATTGGGGATATTATAGTACCACTGGAAGCAGTTGGGATAAAAAAAAACTCGAGAAAACTCTCTTTCCTTTTATAACAAAAAATCGCAGTTCAGAGCACTTCGAACGTACTTAGAGGCCTAATCCAAATACTGTCTGCGCAGAGCTTTTACGTTATGAAGCTTTTCTTTAGTAGTAACAGATAAGAAAACTGCCACAGAATATCGTATCTTTATTTCCTTTGTGCCACTTTCCAATTTTTTGCAACGGCCTGATGGTTACCAACACGACTAATGCGGGAGCTTTCCAAAAGATAAATGAAGTACAGAATTTTTCCGTCAATATGTGAGAGATGGAAAAAGAGCTATAATGTAAAGGATTATTCAGAAAAGTGAAAAAGTACCATTTGAAGAGGTCTATTTGTAAGCCTTTATGCCCGTTACTTGAAAAATCGATGGCTCTAAGTCGTTACATACTAAAACCGCTATCAATTTATTTTCCGGTGTGTAAACATTTTAGCTCGCACCTCCCTGCAGAATTTTGTACAAGAGTAATCTCAATAAATATAAATGCCGATTTACATTTACGAGACTTATTGGAAAAAGGCTCGTTTGAAAATCAACAAAACTAACATTGAAAAAAAAATTCTGAGATTTAAAAGCAGACAAAAATTACTATGGAAACATGAAGATTCTTTTTATTGTTGGTTGTCCAAAATTCTCATTGAACTAGTTAATAATCACCCATAGCTATTTTTACTTTATAAAATTAATTAATAAATTACTGAATATTACTTTTTTATATAAAAAAACGATCAATTCCTTGTGTAAATTGTGATTTTCGTATTTAAATATTTTTTAATAACCTGCGATTATATATTAAATTAGTCACAGATGCTCTAATAAATCTCCAAATTGTATATTATTGCTAGGTCGCTAATCTCTAGCGCAACAAATATATAAATGAATTAAAAATTATACTTAGTATTCACCACTTTATAAATATACATTGATAGTATTTATATATACCCGATGAAGAAAGCATCAGTATATAATCATCATAAAGTGGTGAATACTAAGTACATTATTTAATTCATTTATTAATAATGACGTCACAAAGTGAATACTAATCGTTTGAAGAAATTACAAAAAAATATACACTTTTTACAATCAAGTGTACCAAATACTTAAGTCGGGTCATGACAAGAGACGGAATAACAGAAGAAATGAAGCGAAGAATACAGTGTGGCGTTCGTTCCTCTCTTCCTACTCCAGCAGTGATATTGCGTCATGGTTTTGTGGAACGAACCATATTTGTAGCACGTAGAAGATAAGAGATATATTATAGCAATCGTGTCTCAGCAAAACTCCCTTACACAGTATTACGTCACATACAATGTTTGCTGATATGGGCACGGGGGGGGGGGGGGGTTGTGGTACATAATACTTTCACAGCTCCATTTGAATTTCCACATTATAAGGAAATCTACTATTCGCCTATCGTTGAATCTATTCGCATATAGCTCCGAGCATCGCTATCAGGACTCAGAGCCAGTGGCGTGCACAAACTTTTTAATCAGGGTAAGCAGTAGGAAAAACTTTGCTTATTTAAAAAAAAATTATACTTTTTATTTCTTATAAGTTGCATTACAAAATTTTTACAAAATATTTAATTAAAGGGTATAGAAAGGAGGAGTTTTGTGTCTGATAAAATTTCCATTAGTAATGTTACACTAATTAAACAGGTAGCGCTGATTGCTATATTTGAAATTTGTACCGAAAAGCAGTGCCTTTTTCGACACTAACACAACCTAATCTTCCCTTGAAGGCGTATTGAGCGCACATGTACATTTTTGTGTAGAATACAGTCATCATTTAAATATGACATGCGCGTCATTTTGCATACTTAGTTCCTGCGGTCGGAGGGGCGCGAGCGACGCTGCGATTCGTAGCTGGAGCTTCGCGCGTATTTTTAAAAGGGTAAATTGATTTCTTGCTAGAATTTTATACATTTTAATATATATATATGCGTGTGAGTAAGGTGTTTATTGTCTATATGGGATGCACGCCCCTGCTCAGGACGTGCTATTCACAAGCTTCAGGCACATACCCATTTATAATATCTTCAATCCATGGCATACAAACTGCCACTAATAATATTATCAATAGTGAAATTCCCTGATTTACTTCTTCGAATTACTCTTCTTATCATGAGAGGGTTGGGTTGAATATTGCGTCAGATGAGAGCGCACGCCTTCGAGTATTATTTGTTAGCAGGAAGTGAGGGTCTGTCCGAAGTTATTTATTATTAAAATAGCAAATAAGTCACCAATACAATATTTGTAACAATAAAAGCATTTGGACAATTTGCATAGATCTGACAGTTGACTGCCTTAGACCAGTAAGGTGGGACCTTTTCATTGATGGTTTTAAACAACATCCTACACATTTTTTACTGGATTCTTTCAGGGCACTTGAGCTAGGGAAAGTTACAAAGGTGTTCTGAAATGCGCGAATATTTAGAGACCAAAACAGCAGTAAAACAATTTTTTGTTTCAATTTTTTTTTTGGAATAACTTATAGTTATTTGGGTTACAGTGAAATTATTATTGTTGTAATCTATAAATGTACGGCCCAACTTAAAGATTTAGTGTAGATTTTATAGTTGTTAATAGTCTGAATAACTTTGAAATTATTAAAAAATATATATACGAGTATATATAACATACCGTTTCACGAAAACTGTAAACTGTGTTTGTTTTTCAAATTTATGAATAAATAAATAAAATATATACATATCAACGTATTTCGAAAGCGAAGTTTTCCTCATAAGGAATATACAGAATACATTCCTGATGAGGAATGCTTCGCTTTGGAAACATGTTGATATGTATATATTAATAAAGTGGTGATAACAAAGTAATTTTGAATTCAATTATTTATAATTACGTTACAAAGTGAATACCAACCTTTTTAAGTAATTATAGAAAAATAAAGGTTAGAAAGTAAAATAAATTAAATAAAGATTTTTTCATGTAATCATCCCTAATTAGAAGATGCTGTGTGGCTAAAGGACGTGAGGGGGAAGGAGATGGGTAAGACGAAGGCTGAAAAGTATCTGGCTTTTCAGATCTGGTCACCAAACACGCCTAATGACGTTCCAAGCGATATTTTGATCCTGAATAATGGACTCTCGCTGGGCGATACTGCGAGGAACTACCACGTTAATTTTAATTAACATTAGGTTCGTGTTGACATAAAACGCTTAATTCCATTATTAAATCATAAAAAGAAAACCGTAAAACCCTCAAAACACGTGCATAATTTGAGCATCCCAGCCTTACCCTTTAGGGCCCGCCATGTTTACCCGCCCTAATATATTATATTAACACCCGCCCTGCAAGCCGCTCCTGCGAGGGCGGCGGTTACTCTCGTGATGTATTATAGTCACTGGTGGTCACAGACAAAAACACCTAACGGAAAACCGTCCCTTACGCGTCTTATCAAAAATAATGGCATTCGCGACTCTCGACCGACTCGTCTCCTTCTTTACTTATTTGCTTACTCAACAATCGTTTAAACTAACTAACTAACAATCATGCTGTTTCCCCGCAGGGGTAGGCAGATAAGACGAACTGCCAAACAACTCGATCTTGGCATACACTTCTTGCTTTATTCACATTCATTCTCATCTATTATTCCGACATGGCCGGACTCGTATTTGATTAACTTGATTTTGCCAAGTCTTCTTCTTCCATTCATATATTATCCCTACATTCCTCTCTTCATCCATTCGCTCTACATGCCCAAACCATGTGTAAGCGTCCCTTTTTTGATCTTACCCATCACGCTTGCATTCTTAATATTGCATTAAGAATTTCAACATTTTTCACACGATTTTACATGGTTTTACCACACATCCACCTCAGAGATCTCACTTCTAGAGTATTCAGTTTAGTTTCAACCTTCTACCGCCAGTTCTATTTCTCACTGCCATACACCAGGGTTGGTATCAGCACTCCATTGTCGACTGCTAGCTCCGCTTCTTTGAACAACTTTTTGTTAGCGCCAACCGCGTTCAGTCCTCCGTTCATAGAGTTTACTCCATTCACCCTTCTTTCAATATCCCTATCACCCTGATCGGGATAGGCAGTAGGAAAAATAGTAAATTAATTGACATTTATTAATTGATAAACTAAAGTTCTTAAAAACTTAAGACAAGATTTTTGTGCATAGCGCAAAGGGTAACAATTATTATTTTTATAAACAATAATTATTAATCTAAAACACTCATCCAAATTGAAAAAACCTTCCGAGCAAAGATAAATGTCGCCGGCAGGACTCGAACCCGCTTTTTAATTGACATTTTGCTGAGAATGGCTGAGCTTCTGGCTTTAGCTGTTGTTGGTTGGGATTACCTGCCTCATCAAATAGGCAAAAAACCGCTTGCACTGCAGAACCTCGGATGTTGCAGAAGTTGCCTGTATACGCTGTTGCAACATACCCTCAGCTTATCCCATTGCGCTGCTGAGTATTGCGACCACCGCTCAGATGTATATAGGGCAGTGCAGTATGTCATAAGAAGCACTTTGTTGACATCGTCGCTACAGTGGTATAAAACCGCCTCGAGAGCATTCAGTATGGACGCCATAATACAAGCCCTACGCTACAAACCCCTAAGGAAGACTTGATTACCGGTCGTCCCCGAAGTAGAGTTATTTGGGCGATATTTCGTCAGGTTATCAGGAGCACAAAGGCGAGATCAAAGATGTTTTTTTAAAATATGGGCTATCAAACGTTTGGATAAGGCCTGTGTTAAACGGATCTGTTTAAAAGGTAGCTTGTTTACTTCAGTAACTTATTTATTATTCTCGGAGGATTCAATTTAATACAGCAAGGAGCGAGTTGATTTTTAATCGAAATTTAGGCTGTTTAATGTTTCCAAAGTTGGGTTGTTTCCTTTTAGATAGAAAAATAATAAGTGTCGATTTAAACAGTTTTAGGGTTAACGGTAAAGATAAATTCTGAAAAATAATATATTTATAATGATACTTGATGGGAGAATATTGGAGGTTAATCAATTGAGGGCGTGGTTTTTTTAATAAAAATACTTGAAGATTTCGAGGGAAATATTGGTAATAGAAAGGAAGAATTTTTGATAAAAGTTTCTCACAGGGTCAAGAAAGAAAAAACGTTGCCAATGTCAACATTGACTGAGCTTTTCCCCGTTTACCAGGAGCGTATTTTCTAAAGTGCGTTTATGCAGTAAACTTGTATTATAACTTTTCCACACTTTATATAGCGCGCTATTATACCGTGCTAGAAAATCCACTCATCGGTATTATTAATACTGTCCGTGAGCGAGTCCAATTTGAATTCTAAATGTGCGATACAAATTCAGCACCTAACATTTTTTTAAGTTAATCTCTGGAACCATACGTAATCCACCTATGTTGAAAGAGGTAAACTTATACGTTCATAATAAGTATACTCGTGGGAGATCCCATCCACTATTTTATGCTCCGAAAGCGAGAACTTCCGTTTACCAGAAAAGGCCAATTAGCAGAGAGACTCACCTGCCCAACGATACTGCGTTGACATTTTTAATATCATTTACAGGAAATTTTGCGACTATCTCTAACCCATGTTACAGAATAGTTATAAAATTGCGCCCATGACTGCACGTTTGACACAGATTATCATCATCAGTATTTGCTACAATCTTTAATACACAGATGTTTATTTACTTGTACTATTTGTTATTTCTAATACTTGCCTATGTATATATTTTTTTACAATTTCTCATCTATCAATCTCTGTAATATTGTAGTGTACAAGTGTTTTATAGAGACTACGAAAAAATAAATAAATCCATTTTTTAGATAAGTTTAAGCATATTAACTGTATACATCTTAAAAATACACCTTTCTTAACATAAAAGTTAGAGATATCTATGATTCTGTAAGTGGTAAAGGGGTATAAAAGAAAAGAAAAATAAACTTACTAAGGTAAGACACAGTAACTCCCCGGGTGAAGAAAACTTCTTAATCTTCAAAGAAATGTATCGCTTACCTGTAACAAAACAAGAAACAAATTAACATTAGTAAATACTGAATTAAAAACAGAATAATGATAAAAGTAATAATCATCAAAAAGTTGATAGCTAACAAGAAAGGATAATAAATCAAATTATATAAAAAATACGGAGAAAAAAAAACTGGAATGTTTAGGAGCGTGTAAACATTGACAATGTAAACAAGAGGATTACAATTAAATATTGACTGCAGCTTATTCCGTAAATACTCTTCCTGGCAAACAAAATTCATTATAATCAGTTGACACGTTCAGGAATTTTTATTACCTGATGTTATCCTGAATAGCAAGCTTTGAAATATTAAATAAAATTAAGCGAAATATAAGTATTAAATAAAAGAAACACTTTTTTCAGGTTAATTCACAAATTTCCCAGTTCTTCTTAATCTCTCATTTGACGTTCTGTCTCTTTCTTTTTATATTTTGTCCCATTCTGTTACATGTAAGCATATCTCTGTCTCATTGTCCATTGTTTCGTTTTGTATTTTGTCTCCTTCCTCTTGTATATCGCAACTATATATATATGCTCACGATGAAGCTGATGAAGCTTGAGATAAGCTAAACCGGTTGGTGATAATTTAAAAAATAAATTAGTGGTTTAAAACAGAGTTTATTTATTACATATAAGGTATATTATTTACACGCAATTTAAGGGGGAGAGGGACGTCGGAGAGTTATTATTTATGATAAAAAAATACATAAATTTGTTGTAGACCACTTTTATAAAATTTATGTGTTTTTTATTGTAAATTATAGCGAGCCACAAAGTTAATGCTTTTTACAAATATGTATTATTTATGAATTCAAAATAATGATAGTATTATTACGCAATACGATAAACATAATGTTTCTAAATAGAGAAATATTTTATAAATTTACATAGGATTAGAATTTATCAAAGTCTAATCAGAAATATTACTTTTTTCTGACCGTTCCATTGTATGTTTACAAAATGTACATACTATCATTAATAATAATAATAATAGTTGGATGATTTGTATAGCGCCGTTTTTGTGAAAAATCACCTCGAGGGCGCTGTACAAATATTTCTTAACTAATTATGTACAAACAGATACAGAAAAACATACTTACCTGGCAGGTCGCTTCAGAGAACACAGTTTTAGAAAAAAATTTATTTATAGAGATGATAGTTTTACATGGTTATTTGTTTCTCCTTTCTATTGATGTTACATTTATTAGATGATTGGTGGCACAAGAAGAGGTGGTATTTATTGAATTATTGGTATTAATTTTTAGGGCTGGAAAGTATTCATAAAATGAATTTTAGGACTCGAAAATATCTATAAAATTACCTTAAAAAGCGTAAGAAGCTTATTTTATTATTATTTGAATGAATAAATAATAACTCTCCGACGTCCCTCTCCTCCCCCCCGTTAATGTAAGAACGCTGCTTTTTATCGAAACGATGAAACTAAAATTAAATGAGATTAAGATTATTAATTGCCGCTCAACACCGGCCGCATGTTTCGAATTACTCAAATAAAACATCATAAAAATGCGTGATTTATTTTATTCTAAGCATAAATATTAAAATGTTTCTCGGTATAAAAAGATTAATTTGCCACAATGAACAATATGACAATATACGAAAAAGAGTTCGTAAGTAGGAAATTTCGCAGTCAAATTTTTTTTTTTTTTCTACGTTCCTAAAAAGATTCACCAAAAAAATACTCGGTTAAACGAAAGGCCAAGGTGTGTTCTACTTGCAGTATTTAATTGAATCATAATATTAAATTTCTAGACCATGAAGTTTTCAAACCAAAACCACGGGATTTTTTTTTTCATTCACATTATTTAATTTTATCATTTTAAATTTCACATGATTTGGGGAAATTATAATTTGGCAACGATAGACACAACCAAAATAAAGTTATAAGGTGTGATAATAATCAAAAATGAAACAATTTGATTACATTTCTAGACTGTCGGAACCTTAGAGTAACAATATATTATTACTCTAAGGTCAGAACTATTCCTCGAGACCCTAATGAACTAAATTACTACGATGTTAAATATTTCCCTGCATAGCTTTGACAAAGACTCGAGTGGAGCTGTAGCACTACTCACGACTGAGGAATGCAATAATTAATTAAGTACAACCTTCCCAGGGGGGTGGGAGGTGTGGATCTACGACCGAAACTGGAATTGAGGGTTTTGAGGGTGGGCAGATAAATGCAGACAGGTAGGAGAGGCCAAGTATCATTTTAATAAGAAAAAAATTAAATAATAAGTTTTCAAAGAATACAGTTTTTTTTAAATAATTTAAATAAATATTTGACGTATATTTGCACCTATAAAAATGACGCAGAAAAAACCGTATTAAATCGAAGCAGTGCTCTAATATGCTATTTCTATGTTCAGTAACACGTGGCGGTTCGTGAACTAAATAATTAATAGTTGAACATTAAAGCGATTTAAAAAAGGAAAAAATATCGGCAGATTTTCTTCTTCTTCGAATATTATATATTATGTAGTCACTTCATTTCGAAAGCTTGTGTGAAAAGGTATATATGAGATATTTAAAAAAAATATATATTAAAAGTAGTAGGTAATACGAGAAAAGGAATAAATTCATATTTGTGACAAGATTTGCATTTTCAGAATAAAAAAACTTATAATAAGACTTTTTCTATAAACCAAAAAAAATACATTAAAATAGAATTTACTGAATCACGAATCAACTGTTCCAAAATTAGATATAACAAAAACATTTAAATAATAAAACAACGTTAATAGCATTCTCACAATGAAATAGAAAAATAAAATTATTAGCTTAAATCGCTGCGCACCGAAATAGCGAATTTCGACCTTGACGCACATTCCGGCACCCTTCGAAACCGTATTTATGTTGTATGAAATATTCCATTGTTTTTTTAGCTCCATATGTGCGTTCCGGGAACGTGAAGAAGGAAGGGGGGGGGGGTGAAGCGGCTGTCGATGTCGACCGAATCCTTCCGATCGCGAATGAACTCAACGAATAGAGTTGCCGCGTCGTATAGCTGTGCCTACTTCATTATTTGCTTTTTAAGTTTTTAACAAAAAATAGCCAATTTACACGAATATTGCTTATAGTAAAACCAATGAATGCTTACACCATCGCTTTTTCTATCTTTTCCATAAAGACATGTTCAGTCATGTAGGCATTTTGTATTGAAGATTCATACCCGGTGAGCGCTTGCAATCGACTGAAGCCCGTGTTATGTCTATGATGCCATTTGTTTATAACTCTATGCTTAATATACCAAAATTCAAACAACATGCAAGCAGATATTGATTTTATTTAAGTTAATTGGATATTTTCTCGATTAAAAATAATTTTTAAATTTCCAAGGGTTGGTAATATCTGGTGTTAATGCTAAGGGGGTGGGTGGTTAGCTACGCGCAGCCCCGTCTGCACTCGGCGGATAAGTTATCTCCCTGCACTGTTTACAAGCGGTTAAAGAGACCCGTTCAGCTCCCGGCGGGCTAAGCGACGATGCGGCGATTATTTAAACATCCGCTGCACGCTGTCTCAAATGTGAAGAGATGTATCACTAATTGAACAAACGCCGGTGTTTTGGAGGTGGATTTAGGTGGATTTAGGTGGAGTTAGGAGTAGTTAGGAAATTAAGGAATTCATGTAGAAGTGAGGAAGAGATAAACCGATATAAATGTGGTTTATGCATGTCGGTGTGCTGGAACTGAAAGATGGACGGGAGAAACCGTAATCAATGGAAAATTAATCAATTTCTTTAATAAATGTACAATTTTTTTGCGATGTCGTCATTAATAAAATTAATTCATCATTTAATTTAATTTATTTTTAATTAATTAATTACTTTATTTTATCTATTTTTGATTAATTAATTATTTAATTTAATTTATTTTTAATTGATTAATTATTTAATTTTATTTATTTTAAATTAACGAATTATTTAAATTTTATTTAAAATAATTCATTACTTAATTTAAATTAAATTAATGAATTATTTTATTTAATTTACAATTTTTAATATCAACATGTTTCAAATTATATTATACAAATATAATATAAAAATAGTATACTGTGTATCCTGATGAGGGAAGCTTAGCTTCCGAAACATGTTGATATTTACATATTAAACAGTTGTGTACACAAAGTATTTCTTATTAATTTTTATAATTAATTAATTTATTGAAAGACCTTTAATTTTGCAAAGAACACACCAGAAGATTGAAAGCCATCTGTAAATACGAAAATTTGACTGTATTGTAGTGGTAAGGTGTGTCCGTGTTACATTTAATTTTTTGTTTTTGTTTTACAGACCATAAAAATATTTTTCCTCCTATCTTCCTTAGTGTTCCTGTAATTTATAATAATAATGATTGGATTACTTCCACGTCGTCGTTTTCGTGGGAAAATCACCTCCAGGGCGCTTTATGTCATTCAAAGGGATAGTTTGTACCACCGACACCTCGCGGGAGGCTGCTCTAAACGCCCCCGGGTAAAGGGTGGGACGCGCCCCTGGACCCGCCTTGATCTCTAGAGAGGTATTACTATTACGGCGGGGAAAGGTGGTGTGAAACAACGGTGGTGACAGGTGACAGTACATATCCTCGACGGGCGCCGCTTTGGGACATTTTGTTGATATTTCAGATATTAAACATACCACAGTTAAATAGATGGCAAATTTTGAAAACGGGGCGATGCCTTTGATTCGCTGCAGACGTCGACCTACAATATAGTGATGTATTGATGATTACAAAATAAGAAACAAAAAACATGAGAAGTTACGTCACGAGGAAATTGAAAAACACCTAATCATCACTATTTTTCGGATTTTGAAGCCGAAATGGCATTTATTTATTTAATATCAACGGTATAAATATACCATAAACAATAATTGCATTGTTCTTTTAATTAAAGATGTAACTTTTTTTTTTTAATACACTTCTTATTTATTTTCGTCTGGAAGACAATTATATAAATTGCCCCCTCGTAGCTAATGGCTTGCTTGACATACTGTGCATGTATGGTGTTAAAATGTATGTTATCATGTTGTCGCAACGTAGTTAAGTCTGTGTTTGCATGCATGAGTTTATTATTTATTTTGTATGTAAGGAGATACACAATTATTGTATTATTGTAATTGTTTTGTTTTCTTATTGTTAACAGTTTTGTTTCCTCGTATAATTTTTTGGTTGATGTTTGAGAATTAAACTTAAATACTTTTTTGATTACCTTGTTTTGATTAACATCAGAAATAGTAGATATTATGTTCAACTGCACGGAATACATATGCAAAAAGACGATTATTGCATACATCCTCAAAATGTTTAATAATATATGTCTAGAGTCTAAGGTATCAGTGAATGTGAGGTGTGTTTTGAATATTCGCCTCTGTTGTTAAATTAGTTGTAATGGTACTTACACGATGTTATTGCTGAATTTGTTCGTGAGACAAATTAAATATTTAGTTGTTGTATTTCGTGAAGGCTATCTTTTTTATCTATGTACCTACTTTGATGTGTTTTGCACCTGTGTCACTATTGTTATTTGAATTTTTATAACAAAATATGTAAAATACCATTTGGGCGTATACAAGATAATAAATAAATGCCATTGGTTGCCAATAGAATAGTCTCCAAGTACAGAACCTCAATTATAAAAGCAGTTTATTGTCTCTAACTGTGTTATTTGGACGTATAATCCAAGGGGTGTTCCAGCAAAAACACTTCTGAGGAGTCTAGGCGCTAAACGCCCGAGGCAGTGGGAGGTACGGACCCCAAGAATGGAGATAATCTCAATGGGTAGGTATTCTGTTTGTGATATTGTTTCTCTTGGGAACTCTCTGGATATGTATTAAGGTTAAGTGGATATATTATTATCTGTGAATTAAGAATGATTAGCCGATTGGATTGAGAGAACCTCTTAGAAGGACTAACCTAACAAAGTTTACAGTTAACAGTATAATGTTATGGTAAAAAGTTTGAAGCGTCAATAAAACATGGCGGGGATGTTTTAAAAAAAAATCATTGAATTTTGATCTGTCTTGTCTAATGATCCAAATGTTGGTTGTCCAATTTATATATATAGTAAAGTGTGTTCAGTCTAATGGCCAGTGGAAATATATTGTTTCGCTTTGTTGCAAAGTATCTAAAATTTCTTTGGCCAAATGTTGTTTTAGCGAAATGGATAAGAGATTTCGCCCTCTAGATCTATCTAGCATCGCGAGCATTCTGGACATTGTCAAAGAGTTCTGTGTTTAAAGGGATATGCTAGTATGTTTTTGGCGAAAAGTTGCCTAATATCCAAAACACAGATTCTCCTAAAGTTTTCATTTGAACTGCGGTGATCGACAGTTTTAGATTAATCTTTATAATTAGTCTCTAAAGTAAGGCATACTATAAACAGGCGCATTACCTATAGGTAATTTATACCAACCGACCTATTTTTACACGGTCTGAAGATTTATTTATAAGAAACAAACAGCTTTTAATACAAATATACATACAAAGGAAGTTTAACAAAAGGTAATACAAGAAAGTTTCTTGTTCTAACAGTGGTTAAATACCGATGTTTTATTTATGAAGATAGCAAGATAAAAAAATAAAAACAAACAAAAAACAAAATAAGAAGGAAGGGGGTAGAGGAAGAGGAAAATAGGATCGGGACAGGAGATACTCTCGATAAATTTTATACTCGTACATCAACTTCAACTCAAGGTCGTACGTATTACTTCGGATCGATAATTTGAAAGGGTATTGTGAAGAATGTCGATAATGTGAAATTGTGCATTATATTGCGCACAAATACGGGGAATTGGAGAATTTATCCTGAGATTGGTCCTGCATGCGGGAAAATAAAAAAAAAATCGGTTTGTCGGGTTGATCTTGACAGTATGTGAATGTTTATAAAATTAATGAGCTCTGGCGAGTCCAGGCCATTATTCATAATTTTAAATAACAAGATTTGATCAAATATTAAGCGTCGTGTTTGAAGCGAGATGAAGTTATGGAATTTTAAGATTGCACCCTTGTGCCCAAAACTCGATTCCTTTTAACTCAAATAAAGTGGTGTACTGAGAAGAGAGTGTATTGACAAAGCTCTCTGTAAGGCGTACAGTTGTAGTAAAAATACCTACCATTATATTTGACAAAATAAAATATCTAAGTATAACACCGAGAACCAACTTTTAAATAACTGTTGTTTGAGTAGAACTCGGGAATCCTTACAATACTTCAGGAATCAACGTATTTGAGAATTACGTGTTGATGGATTCCTATAAGTTGAGTGAATTTATATTTAAAACAACGGATTAATAAAGTAGCGTGCGTTAGGATCTGCGATTAATGAAGCAATTAACCGATGGTTAACAGATTGATTTATTTATACAACAGTTATAAAAGCTTATGATTAAATTTACACAATACTAATAAGTAAGATAACAAGTAATAAGAATTGCACACAGAACAAAGGGAGAGATGTGGGAAAATCACCTCAAGGGCACTTTACAAATAATTTATATAACATATCACTTAGACGTATAACTAATACCTTACAGCTAAAATTTATTACTAATGGCTTAAAAGTACGATTTATAACTATTGACTAATACTTACAGCTAGGGATGAACTACTGAGACTTATAGCTAGTGACTTACAATTTAAGTAGGTATAAATAGAATATAAACCTAACACATATATAAACCTAATACATACTTAAAACTAATATATTTATGTCTAAGTGTATATTTTATAGACAATACTGCAAAACGACTTACAACTACGGTTTAAAACTAGAGTCCTACAAATAACATTCATATTTATAATATTATAAATACCTTTTATGATTAGTAATGCTATTAGGGAAAACTGGGGACTATATAGAAACTTTTGATGTCACTACTGTCGCCGTGCTTCAGGTGTTTGACGGCTGTCGACATAGTAAATATTAGTAGTCAGCTCAACAGGCAGAAGCAGGTAACTACAATATCCTTTAACGTGAATCTGTAGGTAGGTGTAAATGGAACAATAAAACAGAACATGAAAAAAGAATACGTTGGGTTAGATTAGGTTAGGTTTGTTTGATTATTCTTTTTCTTCACGTTTCTCCAATCCTCTGTTTTGTCAATATTTTATTTTTGTAACGAAACCTAAATAAAATCACATAGGACAACAAAAAAAACTAAGGTAAATTCTGCGAGAAAACATTACGAAATGCCGTTAAAAAATAGTACCTACCTAGAGCACAAAAAACAACACATCTCGAGGGTGTTCCTTCCTCCCACATTGTCTCCGGAAGAAATATTCAGCGAAGGGGGAGAAGGGGTAAGTACCAGCTAAAGAGGGTGAAGGGTGTAGATTTCATTGTCACCCCCGCGTGACGTCACGGGATATAAATTACTGGAAGCTGATTCAGGAGACGTTTCATCATAAGGCAAACGCCACACGGTGTGCTACTTACTAGCGAGGTAATGAAATGCGTACTTTACTAACTCGAGGCTAAAGGTTACACTATTTTACAGCAACACTGATTTTGGAAACTTTTTTAATCATAGAAAAGCTTTTTTCTAGTAAAAACTCGACTTTTACCATATAAACACCACAAGAGTAAGGAAAATATAGTAAAAATTGAAAAATATATTGTTTTTTGCAACATGAGAAAAATTATTTCGCTAAATAAATAATAGTGATTCGACGATTATCCAAAACCATTTTCTTCGCTGTTTCGAAGTTTTCTTCGTTTGTTGACGTGGTTGCAACTCCAGGACGCTCATCGTCATTAACATCTATTGGTATTGTAGGGCTTTTATTTATTTGTGTTTCAAAGAACTGTAAACTGTGTTTTATATGCTAGCACCACTTGCTCACTAAGGTAATGGAGGGTATAAGATGGAATTTGGGCGGAGACGGAGGGGGTCGGTGCTGGGGGTCCAGCGGCCGAGGATGGAGATGGAGTATTACCTTCTGCGAGCTACCTTATGTACTACTTAACAACAGGTGTTGTTAAGATTAATCAAAACAAGGTAATAAAAAAACACATATCTTATTAACAATTGTTAAAATTATATTATCAAAAAGCAATGAAAATAACTGACGAAACCTACACGAATCAAAAATAATAACCAACTCACTCTTCGTCGTGAAAGTTTTCATGTTTTTGCGACATGACCGAAAGACAGAACATAGCAATATATTACTCTTCATATTAGAGAAGGCAGTAAGGCTCGTAGTTTTACGTGTGATTTTCATATCTACGTGACCGCTATAGCTCACGAAGAACCGGAGAGTGGAAAATTTACGAGATTTTCGCGTGACGCGGGGAGTTCAATTTGGCACATTTGTGATCGCGTGGAAGTGGTGTTCTCATCATAGTAATCATGTTTGGAAGCCTGAAAAGAGGGAGTGCGGAGGGCTGGGAGATGGTGAGCGTGTGGAGTGAAGAGTGATGGCCGGATTCGAGCGTTTTTGTTTGCAAGTGTTTTGGCAGTGCGTCATCGTTTCAAACGGCTTATTAGGACAGTTAAACCTGGCGAACACGAACGGGTGAAATAGTTTAAGACACGATCAACCAAATGTAAGGAGCTTCTCTTGTTAAAAATACGAAAAAAACCTACATAAAGCCTGAAAAGCTGTGTCTACCCTAAGAAAGATGAACTATGACAATAAATTAATAAAGGCGACATATTTCTAATTAAATTGCATTTTACCATGAATTAATTAAGGAACTACTACGTTCATTTATTCGGTTAGCTATAACAATCAGTGGAAGACGATAAAAATCTAGTCAAATATTCAATGCACAAAAATTTATGTCTAAATGTGAAAAACCACACACGACCACACCACCTTTGGTTATAGAGCATGTCATTAGTAAAATTATTAAATTATTGTCAGCATTAGAAAAATAAAAAAAATTGGAGTGGAACTTTCAAAGCTTCATAACCCATGATGGAAATTGTATTGCGAGCTGAAAATAGTTGCGCTAACCCATGAATTTCATACAAAAAAATCTGTGAACTAAACTTGTCAATTTGACTGTCCGAAAAGGGGATTTGTTCCTAGTTGGGTAGTCAAAGCTTTGTTACATTTTGTTGTTAAATAATGCGTTTTTCAAATAAATAAATATTATTATTATCTAGTTTTGCAAGTTCGGGGCGCATTGAATTCTCTATTACCTAGACTCCACGCAGAAGGAAATACATATTCAGACATTGTAGATATCTTTAACTGCTCGGAATACAAATACAAACAGACGATAATTGCATGCATCCTCAACAATTATTAATATATGGATTAATTAATTATTATGTCTGGAGTATAAGTATCAGTGAATGTGGGGTTTGTTTTGAAAATTCGAATTTGTAACTAATTATTTTTTTAAACAATAATTATTAATCTAAAACACTCATGCAAATTGAAAAAACCTTCCGACCAAAGATAAATGTCGCCGGCAGGACTCGAACCCGCACCCTTCTAATGTCCGGTCAGATGCTCTACCGTTGAGCTACGTCGGCTTATCGCAAACCCGCCAAGTTAATCAATATATACTAGTGTTCCATTCAATAATTACTGTTTTTATTATATTTTCACCTGTAAACAACCAACTTTATTAGTATGAGAGAGGCTTGTAACGGCTAAATCCCTCAAATAGATGGCGTCGAGACAAATTATGTCTACATTTTATTGGTGAAAATTGCTTTGACTTGTCAAATATTTATTAATTGATAAACTAAAGTTCTTAAAAACTTAAGACAAGATTTTTGTGCATAGCGCAAAGGGTAACAATTATTATTTTTATAAACAATAATTATTAATCTAAAACACTCATCCAAATTGAAAAACCTTCCGAGCAAAGATAAATGTCGCCGGCAGGACTCGAACCCGCACCCTTCTAATGTCCGGTCAGATGCTCTACCGTTGAGCTACGTCGGCTTATCGCAAACCCGCCAAGTTAATCAATATATACTAGTGTTCCATTCAATAATTACTGTTTTTATTTTATTTTCACCTGTAAACAACCAATTGTAACTAATTATTCGCAATGGTATTTACACTGTGTTATTTCTGTATTTGTTCGTCATTTTATCATGTGCCTACTGCGATGTGTTTTGCACTTGTTTACCTTAACTAACTATACATGTAAAAGCCCATATAAAGCGTATATAATACAAAAAATAAATAAATATATGAAAATGGTCATCTTCGGCTGATTGATGTGGAAATTAATATCTTTTAATTTATTTAAATGGGTCGTTTTTTTCGGGGTAAGCACAGCTTTTCAGACAAATGGACCGCAAGCTGACATCTACATACTTGTAGATGTAAAAGACTGAGAGAGGGAATAGATTATTTTTAATAAAGTACAAAAAATTATGATAGAATAAATAAGTTACAACTTTGGATAAAAACTACAAGGAGAACTGTAAAAGATGCGAGATGATAATATGTCCATGCAAAGTATAAAATATTACGTACTAGCTGATTTGTGGGAGGCCTTGCTCGGGATTTCATTGTTTTTAATAAAATTCTGAAGTTTTGAATTCTTGCTAGTCATTTGGGTTCCATAATTGATTTGATAACTTAAGTAATGCCTTGTGATGATTATTACTATCTCTAAACAAAGAAACATTAAATTGAAAATTTCGATACATAACTATATAATAATGTTTTACATATATTTCCCATTTTTCAAATATTCTACCCAAACAAACCTTCTTCTTTTGGATGTGTAATCTATGGCTAACCAAAGTGGTACATCTATGGGCTAACCTCAATACAACATGGAGGGTTCAACGTTTTTCATACTAATTTTAAAACGTCATAGCAACAGTTTTACGTGTTGGATTTCATTCAAAGTACTCTCTAAACATTCCCGGCACTAATAAGAACAAACTGTGCTATTTTCAGCGAAACCGGTAGAGGACTTTTCGAAAAAATCGAGTACAGACAGACAAACATTAATTTTTATACATAGAGATTTAACAATATTAATAAAGAGAGTTATTAATTTATCAACCTACGGGGTTGTTTAATTACTAGCTAATCTATTGAATTGGTAATCGGCGGTCAATAAATATAACTTGTTACAGAACACAGTACTTCTTATAGGGCGACAATTGATTACATACCTACTTAATTGTCTACCTCCCCGAACCGCACCCAAGATTCGATGATAGTAGGTACATGGGAGGTCAGAGTTGGGTCAGCGCATTGAGCACCAGCGCAATTTATACAGCGAGGGTCATGTATATCCATTCAAATAATAATAATATTAATATTTTACACGTTTCCCAAATGACTGGGAATGACAAGTCATAAACATGAACCGTAACAACATCAGGCAGTTCCATTGGAATGCCACGTCCTAAATGAGACCTGCAGTAATAAATAATATTTGACATTCGTAAAAAGCATTTACTTTGCGGCTCGCCATAATTATATTAGAATTTGTTTTGAACCACTGCAAATTAATATAATTATCGACCGATTTCGGAAGTACCCTTTCTTCGTCAGGTTAGGTGAGGATCATAAATTAACCTACTCATACATACAAACTATGTCGTAATGTAGATATCAGAATCACAGAATAAAGATGTTTAAATAACAATAATTTTTTTAAGTTTGTCAATTATCTCATTACAACCGATCATATGTTTAATGAAGGTACAGGGTTCAAATTCTTCACAGTAATAATAAAGGAAAATAAATACAATTTAGAAGCAATTGAAATTACAAAATCCCTAAATTTTAATTCTAGAATATTGAATAACCAAGTAAATTTATCGTACAGTCCTCTTCTAGATATATTTCCAGTGAATCGCTTTGTTCCCCCAGAAAACCCCCTAATTACCACTTCCCCTTTGGTTGGCTCCCGCTCCAATATCTAAATATTCAATAATCGAGGAAGATAATATTAACCAATCCTTAGAGAAACACAAAAAACACAGAAAATAAGAAGGCATCAGTCGCATCTGGGAATCGAGCCGAGGACGTCTGTCTTACCGGGAAAACTGCTCTACCAACTGAGCTAATGAGGCAGGTGCTGTCGGTGAGAAATAAATTCTCTCCATGATAGCCGAGTTTTCAAAATATCCACAAATCAGTCTGAAAAAATGTGTAACAATGTACACATCCCTTCTGACCCCATATATGGTTTATTCCGAGAAAGTCGGTAGGATAAAGCCACGGGTAGTAGCCAAACTCCCTCGGGTAGAGAAACCTCAAAAAATTCTTCTAAACTTTCTCCAAGATGAGGGAATAATTCACCTGATGCGGACTCCAAATTACCAACTCACTCTCAATTATACTCCGTACCAAGGAAGTGAATAAAATTATGCGAACCAGGTATCTCTAAAATTCCTTCAAGTCTCCAGCGCTTCATACAATCCAGGACGACGAGGAGTACATGACCTTGATTTGCAACAATTAAGAACCACGAATCTCAAAAAAAGAAAATAATAACGTAATATTGAGCTCTTAATCCACTGAGGGCCAGTTTTATAAAAGAACCACCAAATTTCCATTATGTAACGAACCGTTTCGTTAACGGACCGTTATTTTTTAAAATCTTGAATAACTGCCATTCGCTTGTCATAACTTTCACTGCTCGATAAGAAAGCAAATTATATATTGTATTGTATTTTTAATTAAAATAGTGCACGGTTTCAAATATACGATCGTCGGGCAAGAACTGACAGCTGTCAAACGACCGGACGTTTATAAAACGGCGAAAATGGGCGGTAGACCAAATATTAGTAAAAAATGGTATCAAGCGTTACAAGGCCCTGAGAGACATTTTCATGTCGTCAAGACCCCTCTAGTATATCCTTTATCAATTCATACCGTACCCTTCCCAAATTATGAATATCTGGCTTATATTTCAAAGTGTACAATCGCATGTTTTGCGCACCGCACCCACTTAGTTCCTGGCACGATTTTTTTTAGCTTTCGATTACGGTAATAAAAAGCAGCACTCTATAAAATGATTAATCAAAATATTATTTATACTTGTACGCAACTGGATTCTACTTGGCCGTGAGTTATGAGATAAGGTTGTACTACGAAAAACTCTGTTGTGACCACTCTTTCCGTTGGGAACACGCCTCGTTTGTAAACAGTACAAGTTATATTTTATTTTTTTATTAACATTTAAATTCTGCTAAACTGCTTTTGTAGTTAATCGGCAGGTTTACGACTACACTGACAACATGTTATGACACATTTCAAGATAGTTTTAAACTTACGTTTTAGACAGTCTCCGTGGTTGAGTGGTTACGATCCTTGGCTACGAATCCGGAGGTCGCGGGTTCAAATCCATAATTTATGAATTAAAAATAATATGTAGTATATTTGCGGCACGCTCCAGAGTGGTAGATACTGTCAGTATCGCCCTGGTGAAAGACCACCAATCAGGATCGAAACGTTGCTTGAAATAGCTTTTGTTCTGTTTGATGACCAGATCTGAACAGCCAGGTGCTCAGCCTCACAACATACCCCGATCGGGTATGCCATAGTCTCACTGGCTCCAGACGGTTGGGAGCAGTTGGGACGCTTGTGCAAAACAGTATAATTTGGGATGTGATGTGAGTAAGTAACACGTAACATTCTAATTCAAAAATACATAATTCTTATTTTTGGTTCCTACATATAATGATTTAAGTTTTTTAATATCACATAAGAGTCCTAACTAATCATACACGTGGAACCATTAATTGTTCTTGTGTTTAATTCGTATAAATCCATTTATGTATGCAATATTAGAAAGAGCAAATGGGGCTCACTCCTGGCATACGAGCATATATAATATATACCATAGATTTAGTTTAAATTGTATCAGTCCGAAGATGCCCGTAATAAGGTGAAACCGGTCCGGTCTGAAGAAAGTTACAAAGGGTTTAAAAAAAATTATTGTGTTCAAGTTTAATTTGTAGACATTTTTATTTAAAGTTTTTAAAAACTGGCTTCTCCACAGTTTGATAATGCCTTCGCAAGGCGAAGCAGCTATCACGTGTAATACTAATTACCTAGCAGATTTTTTTTATTAATAAACCGTTTTAAAGAATAATAATATTTTTTATTAAATGTTTAATAATTTTAAAAAAAAAAGAAATTACAAAGGGTTTTTAAATAAAATAAAATCACATCGTCATATAATCTATTCTTTCTTCGTCCATATTGTGATTGCGGTAAAAGATTTCTTTGTACATGAAAGAAGCAATATACATGTAATATTTGTTTTTCTCATCTCTTCATAAATACTTAACTATCATACTATACTCAAATTATCTGGTATACGTAAACGATTACTCTATACTTTTTTTCTTATCTCTTTGAACTTAACTATCATTCTATATTAATTATTATACTATACTCAAATTATCTGGTATACGTAAACGATTACTATATATTCAATTTATTTTTTATAACTTATTGAAAGTTGTAAACCTCATTGTAATATTTTAATCATTGAAGAAGATAATATTAACACATCCCAAATGAACCACGAAACCGAAAAACAACAGAAATTAAAAAGTTTTCAGTCGCATCTGGGACTCGAACCCAGGACCTCTACCTATCCGGGGTAACCGCTTAACCAACTTAGCTAATGAGACCAGTTCAATTTATGTCATCTACACCGATATCATACTTCAAGTTCAAGACTTGTTAATATTATCCTCCATTTTTAAATCCCATATTATTGGCTGCTTTACTTATGATGATCTGAAATCTTTTTATTTTCTGTTGTTTTTCGGTTTCGTGGTTCATTTGGGATGTGTTAATATTATCTTCTCCAGTGATTACTATATACCTTTTTCTTATCTCTTTGAACTTGACTATTATTCTATATTAATTATTATACTATACTCAAATTATCTGGTATACACAATTGTTTTTTTATTTTATACTATTCCGCACATCTTTTTATACTTTTTTCTAGATATATAATATTACCATTCTATGTTAATACTAGCTTTTTTTCTCGTCTATTTTTGTATAATGTCCCTTAATATTAACAAAACATGTCAAGTTGACTGTCCTAAAACGGGATTTGTTCCTAGTTGGGCAGTCAAAGCTTTCTTAAATGTTGATATTAAATAAGGTGCGTTTCAAATAAATATATATTATTATTAATAAATATCGAAGCTATCAGCGGTACGCCTTTATTAATATAATTATGTATTGCAAGTGAGTATATCGGCGTGGGAAACGGGGACACAAAGAGAGAAAGCAAGGCCATTTGTAATGAAGAAATCACAGAAGAAGGCTTGGTCGTAGTCACCACAAAGGAAGTTCTACCATAAAAGTTTCAGTGTATGATGAAACTAAACATCACGCCCATTTCATGGCTATAATAAAGGATTTTAAAAAGGTTAACGTATGAATGCGCTGAATTATTCAATTCATCGGAGGTACTATACTGCCGTCGGAAGTAAAACACAGTAATTACCAAAATTAGCTATAACGACTTAAATATGGGAAGTTAGGAAAAAGTATCGAATTCCCCACGTTTTACATAAGACATAATTTAATATTAGTAAAAATGATTTTTATTTATTTAAAAGATTTTTGTAACTTTTTTCCACTTATTTCTTTTCGACCGGACCGATTTCACCCTATCACGGGGCATCGTCAGATTGACGAAATTAAAACTAAATATATGGTATATATAGCATCGGTGTCAGGAGTGAGTCACCTGGCTTTCTAACATTGTTTTTATTTATGACTTGAAATTTGTTTTATTGCTGACGGTACTGTTTACTATTATGTTTTTAAAACTACTTTCGGGTTGGTTTAAAGTTACAAAGGTTATTTAAAGAAAAAAAAAATCATTTTCAAATGGAATTCCACCATGAATTGACAGTTTCAAAAATAAAAATAATTAATGTTTTTTGTATTAAAAAAAATACGTATATTATAATTGATGTTATCGCAATTTCATTACTATGGTAAGTAAAAACGCAGTATTACTATTTACGTAAGTAAAAACACAGTTCCTACGTTGAAATTACTGCGTTTATACTTACGTTTACGAACATGCTGTGTTTTTACCTACCACCTTGAAATAGATTCTCCCGCCGTACTATTTTTCACTCTATGACAGCGTCCTTTATCCAAGATTTTCGAAGTTTGAGTGGAGTTTGTTCGTTCATTTTTTTGTGTTTCTAAAATATGTTTTACACTTAAAACATAAATACAAAGGGGAAAATATCTTATCTTAATAAATAACTTATGAACACAGAAAAATATTATGCTGCTTTATACTGCCACAATTACTTGACAAACATTCACCATTGGGTAAGAAAAACTACAGTAATAAAATAAAAAAAGCATATTTCCACGATATTATTATTTTTGTCAAACTTTAATCTAATGATAACATATAGTAATGTAAAAAAATACATAGGGATGATAAGAAAAAGGTTATATACCTACATCTGATTTGTTTTTGATAAATGTAAATGCCTATGTAAATTTTAAAACTATGTTTCTCTCTCTAAACATTATGTTTATAGTATCGCTTAATAATATTCTGGTCCCTCTCCCCCTTACCTAAAATACAAGATTTAAAAAAAAAACAAGGAAAAACAGTCAAACATGTACCTGGTGCTGTGATTACAAAACACAAAGACAGGTAATATTCAATTCTACGCACAATTCGTAGGGACTTGAAAATCTACTCAATACGAAAGAGATTCGACGAAATTAAGCATTAATATTCATAAGACGGTGAGAGGTTAAATTATAATTATTTCATGATTTCCGTTGGTAGGATAAATGCTTCCAGGAATGGGAAGCACAATATATGGCGTTGTTGTGTTGTGTGTGTTTTCAATTTGGAGGTATCATACTTCAATGTCGTAATAATGCAATAAGTTCCTGTCGGGACAAAAACAAGCAAGCTGATTATATACCTACATATTAAGTTATCTCCTGAATTGGAAAGATAAACTCGATGATATAAGATATACGAGGTAGGAATTGAACTACATATTCAAATTTAAAGAAATGATAAAAAAATAACAAATTGAACTCAAAATGACGGGTCGCATAAAAATTTACAAACTGAGCTTTTTATTTTTTTCTCCGAAATCAACAATATACGTAAAATATAGAATCAATTAGTCGAAACGAAATATTTCCCCCGGGAACTAAGAGATGCATAAAAGTCCAACAGATTTTCTGTCCAAATTAAAAACTTTTCAGTGTTTCATTATACTTAAATTCAATATACTCGCGATTACCGCTCATACATGCTAATTACACTTATCTTATTTTATTAACATTAATAGAAGACTCGCACTTCAATCCGTTTCTTATCTAGAGACTAATCACATTTAGAAAGATAAATTCTTATTAAATCCCTGTACTCTGTACTGTACCACCCATCATGTTATTGATATACCCTTTCCTAAAATCGAACAAGAACACAAATAATTATTAAAATAAATACCCGAATATCTCAAATAACATGTGTTATAAAAATTATCTCCTCTGCGTCATTTTGATAAAATTCTACCCAAACAAACCTTCTTCTTTTCAATATGTAATCTGTGGCTGACCGGAGCGGTATATCAATGGGCTTACCTAGATCCTTATTTATTTTGGTAATCTTGAGTTGTTTTGCACTGAATTTTATTTCACCTGTCACCTTTAATTTTTTTTTATTTGTATAATTTCACATCTGACACCATTTAATGTTTGTTATACTGAATAAAACATTATGTTTGTTGGAGAGGTTATTTATTGACAGTCACAGGTTGACATTCATATAGGAAGTGGTCCTACGGAAATGACCACAGACAAAACATAGATCTGTATACACAACAAATACAACATGGCGGGTTCAATGATTTTCATACAAATTTTAAAACGTTATAGTAACAGTTTAACACATTGGATGTCATTCGAACACACAGACAAACATTTATTTTTAAATATAGAGATGACACCACAAAGTAATTATGCACTAAATGACGAAATGGTTTATTTTGTTCATCTAGTTCTAGTAGGTTTTATATGAGTGGAAACCGCTGTTTCAGTGAGATGTCGTATCATCTCCCATCACAGCATCTCAAGTGAAATACGATAGATTATGATTGAAAATGTCAATCATTCGGTTTATTAACTAATATCACAGGAAAAGTCAAGCGGGGATATAGAAGACTTATCATTCAAATATATAGAACATGTGGAAGAGATGGGAGGCAGACCCAAGACTTATTTCCCAATTTAATATATTAATTTATCGGGCGGCAGGGGCGTACGAGTATAAGTCTCCCGGGGATTTCATCGGGGTAAACTTATTCAATTCTAATAATGATATATGGCTAATTTTAATGTAGACATTTTAGGAAATATCGTATCGAGATATTTACACTTGACACGGAGTGTGAAAGCTTTATGCTTTGTGGGATAAACAACCGAGAACTCAAAAAAAAACTGCAATAACAAATGCCAAATTAAAAAAAAAAATCATGTACATAATAATTAACCTCATTTTTATTAAATAATCGATAAAAAAATTGCGTTTTTATTCGCTAAATTCGTATTATTTTTGACGAAATTCATGCTTTTTTTGTGGAATTTTTGAGAAAAGCGGTGTAAATTTTCAGGGATTAGGTAGTATTTTGTAACAAAAGCGATGTTATAATAAATTTTTGATATTTTAAAGTTACGTGAAACATTCTTTTTCAATTTATTTTTTTTCCATTATGTTAACCACCAACCCTGTAACATTTTTCAAGCATCATTTTCTTGTAACACTTTCAGGAAACATTATTATGAAAATATGTGTTCGCAATATGTACACTCCGCTTCTCTACACAAGCATTGCTCAAAAGAAAAGTGTAGTATTGTAGTTTAAATTAAACAATAAAAAATATTATTTCACGTGTGGAATTCTTTTCGAACTCGCGCTCGGCCAGTATTAATACGGACGGGTGGTTTTTTTAACAATGAAACATTAATAGCACGCTGTTTTAAAGAATAGTAAAATTTTACATACAAGTTTGACTATTATCTTTTTATGGGAGTTCACTGCACAAACGCGCATTAGAGAAAACTGCCAACGTTCGAAACATTTCAGGTTTTAAATGTTACAATCTCTTATGAGTCAATTATAACAAATCTAGGCATGACCAATCATTAACATTTGATAAACTTACGAACGTTCCTCCGAACTTTTCGAATGATCAATCTTAGGCACCGATCAACAAAGAATTTTGTTGAGAGCTCGCTCTGTTTGTCTGTTTCCAAACATTTTTTATCCCAAAATGTCTATGGCGGTGCCCGCCCACTTTCGTAGACTATGAAATAGTGCCCGCCCACTTTTATTGCCGTACATTTGACGTTTCTCTTTCGAGAAAAATAAGACAAAAAAGCAGCTTACAATAAGCAAAATAAGATAGGTTCTTTTAAGTTTTATTCAAAACATCCAAAAAACATGTTTTTACATTTGAAAACGGATATAAACCTTTGTCATTTAACATTTGAATCGCGTAAAATAGACGGCAAGCCAATAATGACATTTGACATTCCGTGACATTTTTTCACACGTATGACACTCTTTTATAACTACCCCTCTGTTGAGGGGAACTTAATCCAATATAATCTATATCCGAAATTGATAGTAAATTTAATCGATAATTTCGTTGGGAAGAGCGTATTCGTACATTTGAACAGTATTGAGGCGAAATTCCAGCTCAACAGCTGTTCAATAAGGTTGGGAAGAACGGCTGTCATAATAATCAGAATAGGATGATTTGTATAGCGCCGAATTTGGTAAAAAATCCTGTCAAGGGCGCTGAAAAACGCTGCGAAATATCACAAAGATAAACTCGACTCGTTCGATCGTCCACTATGTACACTATTAAACATTTACAATGTAATCAAAGAATACGTAGCCAATGATCGTTTTATAATCAATAACCAAAGAGATGTAGAACACAAAAAATAGCGATACATTAAAAAGGAACAGACGAAAAGGCTAGTTACAAAAAACAACAGTTACAACAATTTCTTGAAACAATAAAAAAGCTAGAAATAATTCAATTTACAAGATTTCAGTTTATGTTACACTAATTAAAATGTGATCGAGTTTCTCGCAAGTCGTTAAAAAACCTTACTTATAGAAAACAAGGAACAACATAACAACGTTTTATTTTGTGTTCTTTTTTTGCCGAGAGCAAACTTCGTGAAAGCAAAAACGATTTGAGAAAAAACGCCGGGATTCTTATGAAAGTCCCTCCCGGGGGCCCGTTTCTTGCCACGCCACTGATCCTCCCTTATACCGTAATTCCACTTATTTCTTCTTCTTGGAAAATACCTCGATTCGATATCTGATCGTCGGCAAAATTTGTAATATAAAATAATACCTACCTATGTACCGATGGTACCATTGATAATAGAAATAATGGAGATAGGCCATGAAACATTATTATTATGATACCGGACCCACCAAAGTGTCGCCAACATCATTCACCCATGCTAGCGAATCGCATCTACCTCGCCTTTGTTTCTACCTACGCAGTTTTTAATTCTTTTCAAAATACATGATAATCACCATACTAGGCGGCTGCCTGTTTCATGGTGACCAATGGAGTATAGTTACTTTGTATGAAGTCTAGTGTAAACATATGGATTTAGTATATGAACAAGTTGAAAATTGGAAATATTATAAAAGAAAGTAGAAGACAGAAAGGAGAAAAAGACATGCATAAGGATTAGATCATAAAAACATACAATTTTTTTAAATATATGTGCATGCATGCACACATGTGCAGACATACATACACACGTAAGCACATACACACATATATATACATATATGTACGCATATATATGCATATAAGTACACATATATGTACACACATATACACACACCCTTACGCATATAAATATATCACCTCTATACAGTAAACGCATAACTTTCATTGATATTGCGTGTAGTTTGATCGTAGCTAGGCGACAGTCGGTACGCTTCCATGGCATATCGCCCTTTGTTTACACACTTCCTGCTTCATTCACAAATATATTTTTGTTTTTTTTTTATACAATTAGCACTTTTGGGTGACAGCTCCAAGAATTACAATCGGTGATTGGACGGTCTTCTGCACAGAACGCGCACGTTGGTCCATACACTCTACATTACCAAAGAAGCTAAGAGTCCCGTTCTACTTTTTAAATACGCTTTTTTAACATTAACTCCACACAGGAGGCCCTCATGTCATCGTTCGGGATGCTCTGTGGAGAGACTTTTAGGCAATACAAAGAAGTGAACTTGGGTCTTGAAGAGACCCACGTTGTAAGAGGAAGGAGACAGAGGCCGGTAAATCATTCCACAGCCGAGCTGTTGAACACAAGAACGACTCGTAGAAGCGACCCTTCCTCACATAATAGATATCAACAGTGTACAAATATTGGGTGCGCGTTTGGCGTGTTACCCGTGCACCGGTGTCGAAGGGATCAATAACGCCAGTTCATCAGAGCACCTTCCATTGAAATGCCGGTAGAACTACCCAAGGTCCAGACTTTGTTAAGATGACAAATTCAAACACTGTACTGTTATTCTAACACAAATAATATCTTACAAATATACTTACTTCATAATATTAATATTGCGTCATTAACGCCTCGAGAAACGCCTAACTAGTTGTTTTTAAATCTCAACGATCATTAGAGATAAAATAATCGTTCATCAAAAGCTGTAATAACTAATCCGTTCCTAGAACAATTAATGAATTTTCTCATGGAAATTAATGAATTTACAGGATTTTCGAGACGGCCTTCAGTCAAATGGTATTGGCTTATCAAAAGATTAGACCTTTAGAAGTCAATATCTTAATTGCCAATAATCTAATGACAGAAGGTTGCGCTATCATACTTCAATAATTTGATATTACGATATGAAGTGGAAATATATTTCTTGGTTCAAGATCTTTTTCTCTGAAATTGAAAGCAATATCGTTCATGGAGTTCCAATTTAAAAATTACGTAAATAATTGACAATTAGACACACGAGCGAAATAAGAATATGTGTTTCCTAAAAAGGCAATTACTTTGTGGACATAATAATAATAATTGGATTACTTCTATAGCGCCGTTTTCCTGGGAAAATCACCTCAAGGGCGCGACATATTTATTTATTAAAACAAACACTTTGGAATCTATAAAATAAATTGTAATAACTGTTCGGCAATTCATATCGGCAAGACAGCAGGTAATATCAATATTAGAAACAAAGAACATCTTAATGTTTAAATAGAAGGATTTTTCGTAATTCGTCGAAATGATTTTTCGTAATTCGTCAGCCATCTAATTGAAAAAGATCATACCTTTAATCGTAGCATGTATATAATGTCATATAATATTCTCTTGCTCTGTTGTTATTTGTACCTACAAGGCTATATTTTATTATATACAACACTTAGTTTCTAAAATGTTATATTCTAATATCTAAAATGTTCATCTAAGTGAGTCTGCTACTCGTGAATTGTGATTTTAATTTGCATGCATGTAATATAAATGTTATTTTCTAATTATATTAGGTTGGTTTATTTTCTGTAGATTTTCTTGCTCTTTTGATATTTGTACTTTACATTATAGTTTATTCTATTGTTATATAGTATTTTAAATTGTGCATGTAAGTGAGTCTGCTGCTCGTGAATAGTTTGTCATAGTTTTAATTTGCATATGTTTATATATACTATAATAACAGATATACCATGTAGTATATCTGTTATTTTACAATTATATTAGGTTAGGTTAGTTAGTGTAAAGCGCACTTGAGGTGAACCTTCACAAAACTGCGCTATAGAAATTAACTCTTATTATTATTATTATTATTATTATTATTACACCGACGATAATATTCTATACAAAAATGGTGATGGAATCACATTAAATAATGTAGAAGCTTAAGAAATATAGAAAGCCATTAAAATAGCCGTATTCATAATTTGTCTTACAGTCCCATATTAGGTTATAATTCCCGTTAGCTAAAAATTTGCCGCTACTTCTTAATCCTCCCTCCTTTGACGATCTGTCTCTTTCTTTTTTGTCTGTTGTCCCATTCTATTACATGTATGCATACCTAAATATATCATCCATATATATATATATGCTCACTCTATTTGTATTTTTGTTTAGTTTTAAATTGACCGCGGTAAAATTATCAAACGTTGACCGCTCCGCGGTGACAATAAGGTTGGGGACCACAGCTTTAGGGCATCTTCCATTGAAATGTCAGTAGAACAAAGACAGAATTCCCACCTGATGCATGTGCTTTAAAGATTGGAATTTGATTGGGTTCGAAAAAAAAAATTATCTAACAAAAACAAAAAACGAAATAAAGCTTGTAAACCTGATTGTAATATTTAATTATCGATCCTAGTCGCGATTTGAGAATTGTTGATATTATCTTCTTTAATAATTACAGATTTATTAAATTAGGATTTAATTTAAGAAATAAAAATAAATAAACAGCCGAATTATAAATTAATGAAAATTATTGAACGGATAAAGAAAAGAATTGAAGACAATTATTTTTTAATTAAATCTTATTGATAAAAGCTGTGTTTTTTTACGAAGTCGAATTTTTTGATCAAATTATCACTTTGTGATATAAATAAAACAAGAAGGTTCTTCAGGTAACAATAATTATATTATTTCTTTGATAGAGAAATCGTGATAATAAATCGTCACGGAATATAAATTCAAAAATCAAAATGCTGAAAAGTCAAAATTTGTAGAAGAAGATGAAAGGAAAAATTGATGGAAAAAAGTTTTTTGATCGAAAATAAATTGTGTTAGGTCGCTGCGTGGGAATAAGAGAAGAAGAAGTAAGCATTTTATGGTACCTAAGACTAGCATTACGCCATTTCCCCGCAGGGGTAGGCAAAGAGAATGGGCCGCCCACATAATAAACCACTTATATTTATTTACTAATACGTTCCTTGCAAAATCATGGTAAAATATTGTTCCCGCGCGTGAAGTAGGAAGGGGGTGAGGCGGCTGTCGATGTCGCCCGAATCCTTCCGACCGTGAACGAACTCAACGAACAGAGTTGCCGCACCGCGAACGGCCCAGAGTATTTGAGTTACCGGCGTGCCTACTTCATTTACACGAATATTGATTATGGTAAAGCCGATGAAAGGTTAGACCATTTTTTTTATATTTTCCAACGACAAGTTCAGTCATGTAGGCATTTTGCAGTTATCATTGGAGATCCATACCCGGGGAGCGCTTGTAATCGACTGAATCCCGTGTTATCTCTATGATGCCAATTGGCCGCATGTCGTTGCCTCCATTTGTATACCGCAATGTTTGTAATAGGGAAACAATGGTTTTACCACAAATCCACTTCAAGGCCCTCATTTCTACCCAGTCGGTCAGTTAGACTGTACAGTTAACTGATTAACAAGTACGAAGGATAAGTAATAATAGTACTTCAACGGGGTGTAGTTGGCAAACGATGTAATATAATACCGCCGATATTTATTGCAAAGAAGATAAATAAGCGGCGAAAAGTTTAATATTTCTTTTTGAAAGTTCGCTAACAAAATGCTTCAGCGAACAGAGTGTCTGCAAAGTGAATTTGTTGGAATTTGCATTACCTAACCTAGTTAAATCGAATGAATTGTTTTGTTCAATAAAATAAAAATATACTAAATCAATACTTATCGGAACGACCAACCGCTTTTTTATTTATTTTTATTGTATAATATTATTTTCATACAGTGGAATTTATACCCGCTAGGCTATTTTAAGTAGTTTGAAATATGAAAACAGTATAACAGTTTTGTTACACTGATAACAGAATCCTATAATTAAATTATATTATAAAAATACCGAAATATCAGCAATTATCACTCTAACCGAGGAACACAAAAACGATAGTACAGCTTTTTGAAGCAACGATGATAGAATATACACATGTGTCCATTTTAGGAATGCTTCGCGGGCTAAAAATAATAAATTTGCCGAAATTTTGCAGATGTAATTTGCAATCTTCTATCCCAAGATGCAATTTGTAGTTGAATATGGACCGAGTTTTGGTCTAAAGGCGTTATTCCACAATTTTTTTGGCAAGCAAAAGTAGGCCTAGTTGCTTTATCCTCCGTGACATTAACAGCATGAGCGTTATGCGTACACTTCGAATAATTTATTTCTCATCAGCTGAATCTGTTATAAGGCATGGAATTACAGCCTGGGGACTTTCCTGTAAAACAAATATCAATCATGTTCAATCAGTGCAAATTTCAATGGTTAAATTATTAGAGTTTATACGAACAAAGGCATAATATTCCATACTTTTATCAGTCTCTTAATTCTTTGAGTAAGAGCAATTCTGTGGTACGAAATTATATTTCAGCACATTAATAAGCCGTTATATTATACCCGTTATATTTGAAGGATTAATAGTTCCTAAGCATACAAACAAATATGGAAATATTTACAAATAACTTTAGATTACATGATTCCTAGCTGTTTAAATATGTTACCTGCTGAAATTAAAAATTGTATTGAAATAAAATACTTAATAAATATATTGAAGACTTGGCTAGCTGAAAGAAACTATTTGTATTAGATAATAAGGAAATATTATTTTATGTACGATTTATTGTTATTATTCACGTTTTCATATTTTTTACAGATATAAGTAGCAATAGTTTTGTGTACGATTATTATGAAGCATTTACGTTTTAAAGATTTAAGTGTGTTACGCGTGTTATACATGTAAGTACTTTAATTGAAAATTTACTATAAGTTTTTGAATGACAAACACCCGTTAGTCAAACTACGAAAAAGTCTCACATTTTGTAAAATGTCTTTAACTTAATAAAAAAAATTAAAAAGCATTAAGATTCTTTCCACAAGGGTGTGGCATAATGCCTTTGACCAAACCACAGTCGATATGTTGCATTAAGTTTGAGTCATCCGAACTGTGTGAAAGTGGACATATTCAAATAACAGAACACATCGTACAAAGAATGTCCGCTTCATCACTTTCTCTATGGTATCTGTGCTGAACCAAGTGACTCCCGATGCCGTCGACTGGCTGAATAGCCTCAGCATCATCAGGTCAGATTTGGTAAACGAGACGATGTTGCACTTGGGTGTACTAAAACTCAAGGAGTTTATTATGAAACAGATTGAGATGCAGTCGATATCACGTTGAAGAAGAACGAAGTCAAATAGGTTTTTAATTTCACTATAAAATTTCAAATCATCTGAAAAAAAGTAAATAATAAGAATGAGTGGTGACCAAACAGACATAGTTAGTAAAAAGCAGGAACAGAAGCTGTCCGAGGATAGATCCCTGGGGGACTCCAGAAAAACCCACGAATTCGAACGAAATAGAACCTTCAATAACTAATCGCCACAGACTTTTATGAAAATATTAGCATAACTTAGATCCCTATTTTCGAAGTCCTCTAATAGAAGAATGCATATAAATCAAATGGTTATTTAAATTAAATTCCTTGTTTAGTGACTTTTTGAGCAACCTGTACTAACACAATACTGTCTCACTAAATAACGTGAAGAATATTCCACTAAATAAATGCGCTCTCCTCCCCTTCAAGATACGGCTAGGCTAGAAGGGGGAGGAAAAGAAAAGGTAAAAAAAAGTTAATGCAAAAAGAAGAAGGACGCTCAGAGTCGAGAGAGGGCGCGATTCTTTCCGAGAGGAAGAAGGATCAGCCCTTAAATGACCAGTGGAGAACTTTATCTCGCATATACATATTTATTTATTAATATTCAGTTAGATCACATCATCGTGTATTCTAACACATGTACACACATAAATATATAACACACATTGACATAATATATATAATAATTAATAAATAAATTTCTTCAAAAGATGTATAATAACTTTGAGGAGTAAACAATAACTTTGTTTAAACCACAGTATTAAATAATATGTAAATATCTACATGTTTCTGAAGCATGTAGATATTTACATATTAAATAGTGTGGTTTAAACAAAGTTATTACTATAATTAAATAATAAACGAATAATAAATAAATAATAAATTAATAAGAATTAATATGGTGATGTGACATTATAATTTAGAAAATAAAACAATAACTTTGTTTAC
Organism: Halesus radiatus; assembly: GCA_022606495.2. NCBI lineage: Eukaryota > Metazoa > Arthropoda > Insecta > Trichoptera > Limnephilidae > Halesus > Halesus radiatus. The sequence continues at coordinate 12,020 of JAHDVE020011485.1, read as the reverse complement.
ATCACTTTTATTTGTGATATACTGTTTTTTATCAATCTATAACACAAGTGTATCTTAGTTCATAGTTTAGTATTATACTGCCCTGAAGAAGCTACGGCAGTGGCGAAACCCGGTTGCCAAAAGTATATAACAAATAAAAGTGACGTAAACAAAGTTATTGGTTTATTTTTTAAAGAATTAAATTGTTTAAACCAGTTTTTAATGTGGAAATATCAACATGTTTCGAAAGCGAAGCTTTCGTCATCAGGATATCATATATAATCAGTATACAGGCTATAAAAAAAGGTAAAATAAGAGTGCGTCGATGCTATCAAGCACGTAAGCAGTGATCGAACACGCAACATGTTACTTAAATATAATTGCATAAACTAAAACACCAAGGCGTTCTTCACTTTCGATACGAGCAAACACAAAAACCCATATTCCACAATGATTCGCAAAAATGTGGCTCTCGTTAAAAAACATTTAAAAATAAAGAGGGTGCGAAAATCCACAAGCGCACCAATCCATAGCCTCCCAGCTGCCGACACCACTCAGTCAAAAAGATTTAAGCGTTAAGTCCGTTGGATGCAACGCCGAAGGCAAATTTGGCACCGTTCTGCCAATTCCACCGAGGACGGAAGGCATTTCTCCGAGCGCCAGGATTATACGATACGCGGAAAGTTGAACACTTTGAATAATGGCCGGTCCCTGACTGCCGCGGTGAAAATCGGGAAGTCTCCCACCAGACCTCTTCCTTCCGGGTGGAAAGAAGGAAAGCAGGAAAGAAGGAACGGGAGCGAGGAAAGAGGGAAAGAATTCGGCGGGGGATAATATACAAGTTCCAAGCTGAAGTTAACAACAAGGAAGTTTAAATTGTTTGGTTTGGCGGGTATGTTACCAAGACTTCGCTTCACCAAGAGATGTATGTCAAACGGGCGGTGTTGGGGTCGAGCTTTTGTTGAGAAACTGATGGAAAATGTTTAGAGTTTAATGATTCAAAACAACTGAAGATATATTACGGCAAAATTAAATAACGTAAGAAATCTTTGCGACATGTTTTTTCAATTAAAGACCTATTAAACATAAAACACCACAAATTTACAATCAACAAGAACATTCTAACGGAACATTGAACCTAACATCTTTTAAAAATGTTTTCAGTAGCAACAGACGTATTATTTGAATTTTATTTTGCCATTACTTAATATTAACTACACACAGAAAGGCCCTAAAGAAAATAATTTAGGCCTGTTGAACCCGAGAAGGAGTAGTAGAAACGACCCATTCTCATGTTACAAATGTTAACCGTGTACAAAAGTTGGGCGCGCGTTTATTTGTTTCCCGGCTGTGCACCGATGCCGAAGGGATCAATGACGCTAGTTCCACGGACCATCTTCCATTGTAATAAAAGTAGAAGAATGAATGGGGTTTTACAAATGTTGTCGGATTGCTGTAGAAAATGGGGAAATTGTGAAAGCTGAACCCCTTTGTGCAGGTTTTTTTTTAATGTTAGAAAGGGGATTTTGATTTTGAATTTGATACGAAGAAAATTTCCTCATTTTTTGTAACACATAATTGATTTTTTTTTAGTTTTATTGTCAGTTCGAGGTTTATCTAGTGTTATCCATGTCGATGGGTAAGTGGAAGTGTGGGAGCAGACGGGCAAGGAGAAGTATAAGTGTGATGGTGTGATGGTGGATAGACGGTGGAGGAGACGGAGACGAGTGGTAGAAGAAAAGGAACGAGAGGTGCTCGAAGCGCCTCTCCAAAACGCGCGAGTCTTAAATTCGGATAAAGAACGGCTAGGATGTGGGGGATATTAGAAATTTGAATGGATGGACGCTTAGAAATAGAACGCAACAGAGAAGTTCTCCCAATTTAAATAATAAAATAAACATAATAAAAATAACAAAGAAATAGTGGTAGATCCTAGCCATAATGAAAGCATAAAATAAGATAGTCAAAATATAGATTAAACCCAAATATTTACAGTATTACTTTATCTCCGCTCGCCCTAAGCCATCGCTTCTTCGTGTAATTCACAACTTTGGAACTGTTATTCGTGGTGAAATTCTAATTTAACATGAATTGATGATAAAGCTTTATAAACTTCATCTCCCCAAATCTCCATATTCCTTTACAATCCCAATTAACAACAAAAAACCGGTTAATCACCCAAGGACAAAGACATTTTAAGTACTAGGTAATTGAACTTAATTATCACATGCCTACATCACTGAAACAACCCACAGATAATACACAAACACATATAATCAAACATAGTATTTTGTATTTCTTGGGCATTAGCTATGTAACAATTTCTAGACATTTTGAAGTTTTCATTCACAATATACATTTGTTACTATACCAAATATTCATAATTTGCTACCGGCTTCGATGCTTCCGTGTCATTTACTAGCGTTCTTAAAACTAAACAAGCAAAGAAGTAATTAGATATTGGAGGGTGTGGAGAGTAAGAATGAGGAAACATGGTTAGCAAAGGTGACTTACAGGGTGCTATTATTTCGTTAACTAAATTCCTTTTTACATATCTGTTTTGGTTATTTCTAAAGTTTCCAAGGCGAACAATTTAATAAAAATAAATAAAAAATCAAAATCGAAAATGAATTTAGTTTACGAAATAATAGTACCCTGTACTAACCATGTTTAATTATTTTAACTCTTCGCACTCAATAAATGTAATCATCATCTACATTTTTTATATATTTTGGAAGAAAAATAGTTGTATTTTTCTAATTCATCTGTGCACTAAATAGGCCAACCTCGCTTATTTCGTGTTGCCGGGTGATATCACGATGGCGGTAGGTCCTCGAATAGGATACGAACGAGCACAGGAAACGGGAAACGACAGCGACCTACCACCTTCACTTCTTCTTATTCTTCTCCTATCGACGATTCTTGTGGAATTTCTATTGCTTTTTGGAGGATGTGAGTGGTTTTTAGAAGGATATACACATAGAGAAAAACGAAAGATAAAAATTGACAATTTTAACGTACTAATGTCAAGACTCAATCAACACTCTTCTAATTTTTTGCTATTCTCCACTGTCCAGAATGTCGAGACTCATTAAATCAAGCCAGAGCCTTGAAACTTTTGGTACTAGTCTAAATTATTTTTGTCAGGCTTTACGAAAACTTCTAAGAATATATTTTAATATTAAGTCTAACATCATGGACTCTACCAAAACCTTGTTCAGGCTTTGACTTGAATGTTCTCTCAAATGTATATAATTGTATATTTTGTCATTGCTTCATTAATGCTTTATTTATATGCTGTTTTTTTTTTTCTGTACCTCTCGCTTATCTCATTTCGTGTTGTGTAGTTTGAGTACTTGGACAATGGTCCGTTAATAAGTAAAACTGCTGTGCACATGAAATAATTCAAACGATGCTATAAACTAAAAGAGATATAATAATAATAATTGGATTACTTTATAGCGCCGTTTTTGTGAAAAATCACCTCAAGGGCGCTGTACAAATCTTAATTCCTATTCTTTATCTAATAATGCACACAGATAAAGAAAAACATACTTACCTGGCAGGTCGCTTCACATTAACACAGTTTTATTAGAAAATTAAAGTATAGAGATGATATTTTGATCAATAATATTATGTACTCATCCCTTCTTCTAGAGTCCACTTTGAATCAAGAAAAAAGAAGTAACAAGTTAAAACAATCAACATAGACTATTGAAGATATAATAAATCCGGAGATTCATCTGGATCTAAGAAAAATGTAGAACATCCCAAAAACAAATTAAAAATATTTTCTTTATTAATAGCCAATATTAATAAAATTAATACTTTTTAATTTTTGTTTACGTTTGTATTTTGTTAATTCTTAAACTAACTAACTAACCATCACGCCGTTTCCCCAGTGGGGTAGGCAGAGAGGACGGACCGCCAAACAACTCGATCTTGGCATACACTTCTTGCTTCATTCACATTCATACATCGTCTCATACATTCTCTTTTATTATTCCGACTTCTGACATGGCCCGACTCAAGTATTTGATTATTCTTACATTATTATTTTCTATGTTTATAATTTGTCTATACTGTTGATACATTTATATATTAAAAAGTGGTGTAAACAAAATACATCATATTAATTTTATTAATTAAAATTAGGCCACCGACTTGATTATTTATTCCCGTGGCTCATTCCAAACAGTCATATAATATTATAAATTGTCCATGTAAGTGAGTCTGCTGCTCGTGAATATTTTAAGTCATAGTTTTAATTTGCATATATCGTGAGGATACAACGAAAAGTGGCCAAGTCAAGATCCCTGTCCATTGGTAGATTAACAATGAAATCAGTATGTTCTTTTATAGGTATATGAAACAAAACATACTTTAATTTAAAACTATAAGCCTGCACCCATGCAAAATCCTCAATCTCAATCTGCAAAGTAACCGGGACAAGATAGTCACTATTCGTTGTATGCTCTCGATATAGAATATCTGTTATTTTCCATTTATATTAGGTAAGGAATGGGAAAGTCCACAATGGAGTGCTGATACCAACCCTGATGTATAGCAGTGAGGCATGGAATTGGCAGAGAAAGGATGAAAGTAAACAGAATGCCGTAGAAATGAGATCTCTGAGGCGAATGTGTGGTAAAACCATGTATGATAGTGTGAAAAATATTAAGATTCGTAAAAAATGCAAGGCTAATGTAAGCATAATGAGTAAGATTAAGAAAGGGACTCTTACATGGTTGGGGCATGTAGAGCGAATGAACGAAGAAAAGAGTATAACAAGAATATACGACGCGAATGTGAATGGAAGAAGAAGCCGGAGACGCCCGAGGAAGACATGGCACAATCAAGTGAATCAAATACGTGAGTCGGGCCAAGTGAGAAGTCGGAATAATAGAAGAGAATGTATGAGAGGATGTATGAATGTGAAAGAAGCAAGAAGTCCATGCGAAGATCGAGTTGTTTGTCGGTACGTCCTTTCTGCCTACCCCTGCGGAGAAACGGCATGATGGTTAGTTAGTTATATTAGGTTAGGTTAGTTAGTGTAAAGCGCACTTAAAGTGAACCTTCACAAAACCGCGCTATAGAAATTATCTACTAATATTATTATTATTATTATTATTAGCCACTAACTATTCCAAGCAGAACGTATTTGATTAAAATAATAATGATTATCAGTGCAACCTATGAAATATTGTGTATTCCAACATTGTAATTAAAGGTCGGTTTGCTTGCCAAGATTTTGCCGCTCCATGTGTTAATGTATGTAATTTCTCTTTAGTCAATCTGGCCTTCCCAGTATAGCTTTCACTTCACATCCCGTTGACACCCAATTACACCCCCTTTCACCCCTTTCAATTATAATTCACCTCAGGGGGCGTGCCAGCCATCACTGCGGGTAGTGTAGGCAGTGTTCAGCCCTCCACCCCTGCTAAAGCAACCCTTAAGATTAAATGATTCGAGGTATCAATATTATAAATCTACGCGTCGATTACCTCAAATTGAAAGGTGAGCCAATTTAAACGAAAACCTTGGTTCTGATTCAAAACGCCTCTCACTGAGACGATCGATCAGTTTTCTCATTAGTTGCGTATTCGCGAAATCTACTTATGTTTCTAGGTGGTGAAAGACCACAATTCTGAACCGAACGTTTGCTTGCGAAGGCTTTAGACGTGTTCGGTCACCAGATCTGAACAGCCAGGTACGTCCCCACCTTATTTTTTTTCAATCTCTTTCTTTCCCCGTTTCCACTGCCTCCGGACGATTGGAATTCTTGTACGATATTCACGTAAAATAATCAACTACAGATTCAATACAAGGGACCTGTTTTTTAATTATTTATAATTTTGAAACTGTCAATTCATGGTGGAATTCCATTTTAATATGATTTTTTCACAATGACTTTTCATAATTTGTAACTTATTATTTTAAAAAAAAATTGTATTATCTACAAATTAAAAAGCTTTCCCTTTACAAATTCTCTGTGTCATGCACTTATACATTAGTAAACATATATATCATAAATATGTTACACTTATATACCAACTATGTATCATGTTCTTTTTGGTTAACCTAAAGCCCTCTTTTCTTTCTGTACACAAAATCATTTAATAGTTAAAATATATAAAACGCCTACCAGGACGTTAATAAATTTTAAAAATTGTCGTAACTGAATCTGTATGTGACTGTAAAGTTGTGGCTATCAGAAAAAATGCAATTAAACGATTCTGTTTGTTCACAATTACTTTTGTAATTAACGGAACGGCTAAGCTTTTTGAAGTACGCATACATCCGTTAATTGGTATTGACTAAAACCAATTTCATAAGATAGCCACGTTAACTAACTCACCTAGCCAAATGTGTCCTATGACTTAATAATGTTTGCAATGCGGCTAATCTTGGCTTAACTACCGGCCAGACGACAATCGCTAACATTAATCTGTGCATTATAATACCGACCCTAAGACAATAAGGACTTATGGATACGTACGAAACGAGATTTGTACATATTAGGAATACTTTACGTACACGAGGTGTTTGAAATGTCCTAAGTCAGCGGAAGCCGTCTGGCTGCCGCCTCAGCATGAGTAGTGGTTAGTGAGTACTTATACAGGGTTATTCAAAATTTCGTACCATTATATTTCCTGAATTATATGTGAATGATCTACAAAGAAATTGAAAGAGGAGGTCCAAAAGTTTCGAATCCCACCACTATACGGCTTATAGTAGCGCAATCGACCGCTAGAGTGCTAGCGCCGCCAAGTTGTGAGTAAAATGACTACTATGCAGTACAAGGTTTTCTGTGTTCTGAGTTCAGTAAAACTGAGTCAGCGCTTGTAATTAATTCAATAAAAAATATATAGTATATTTGCGCACGTTTCAGAGTGGAAGATACTATCAGTATCGCCCTGGTGAAAGACAACCATTCAGAATTGAAACGTTGCTTAAAATGGCTTTAGGCGTGTTTGGTAACCAGATCTGAATAACCAGGTATTTCCCCATCTTCCTCTTCCCCCTCTCCTTCCTCTTCCCGTTACCTGCAACCTCAACATTTCCCAATTGGGGTTGCCATAGTCTCACTGGCTACGGAAGGTTGGGAGTTGTTGGGAATTTTGTGCGGTATTCACATAAAAAAAGAGTATCTTTCGTCTCTATTTTAACATTGAACCCCCAACTAGAAAGAGCATTTGCCATTGGAATCACCAATTTGATCAAACTGGATATCTCTGCAAAGAAAAAGAGCCGACCGCGTCTATGAGAGGAGAACGAGCGGAATTGAGTCTATCATTTTGAATACATCTGTACTGTATATGGAATATTTAATTGGGGAATATAAAGAGAACGTGTTAAAATAATTATATAAAAGACTCGAAAAGTCGGCATACGAGTATTTCGTAGTATTTTTATAAAGTGTTCCGCGAAGCTCTCTGAAAGCCCAAACATTACGAGTATAAATTAAATAATATATTTACTCGTACATATTCTTTAGGGATGCAAATGGATCCGTGGTGGAAATACGAGCATTTCTAAAGTACTCGCATCTACGTCGTATATTCATTGCCATTACACCCCTAGCGCTAAAACTGCTAACGGAAAGCTATAAATAAAAAGCTAAAAATGCTTAAAAAGCTATAAAACTTCATCAATCACAATCGACATTTTTACGCTTCTTTCTGGTTTTTATATTCCGGACATGCGAACACCTCAAAAAGCACTTGTGTACGTAAATCATTGGGATTATACAAACTTCGAGGACGCACCCACCCTTAAATAGATGAACAGAAAAATTGCTGGAATTATAAAAAGCTCGGCAGCAGAATGACTTTTACAACAACTTCAAGATTCGGGTTAACTCTTTCTAATAAGATCCTCCACTCAGTATTTCCAAATATGACAAACCCTGAGGGAGACCACAGAACTTTCTGTGCGGAGTTAATAATATAAACATTAATTAATAATCTTCAGTATTATCCAATGCTAGATAGATACCATAATTATAGTTCTATGTACCTGTAGTATTATGGTAAAAAATAACGATAATACTTGCTAATTTTTACAAAGCTGTTATTTTGAAATAAAATAACTTAGGCCAAAAAATTATTTTGTTAATAAAGATCATAATAGAATAGAAATTAATAAACGAAAGATTATCCTAATATAATATTAATTAATAAAGTAAAGAAAATTATGTATACACCACTTCTCCGTATGTTCACATTATCAAAACAGTATAACACATTTAAATAAATCAATTGAGAAAACATTGTCATTGAAATACGGGGAAAACACATTATAAATGTAAAAACCTCACAGAATAGAGAAATATAATTATTATCTAACTAAATCGGTTTTACCGACAATAAATCATTATATTTAAAAAGCCTTCCAAATTAGAATTGGGTGGGAATAAATAAAATCATATAAATAAGTCGCAGTTTGAAAATGAACTTGGACACCGAAACAGCTGTCACAATAATAAAAACTAAAAACACTTGGAGAACTTAATAGTAACATTATTAAATTGCATTTATAATAAATTGAAAAAAAAAATGAATTTATTCTTTTTTTTATAAAAATCATAATTTACATGCTACAAAATTGTATAATGCTCTTCAAAGTGGTATTAAAATACTTTCAGATAGAAATTCGCTCTAAATTCTGTTGTTTTATATAAAGAAAATGGTAAAAAAACGTCTCACTACTCGGAAGGATGAGTGCAGAATCCCGTAAAACTATATACAATGCAATCATTGTTCCTGATATTCATTATTGTAGCAGTATTTGGTTCTTGTCTAAGGGGGAGGATTTTAGAAAATTAACAGTTTTGCAAAACGAAACAAACATTTCAAAGAAAAAAAATATGCTAAGGGATCTAAACATACTGTCTTTTAAGCAAATAATACTCGTATACTTAAATGTAATAGTTTTTCTCTTTAAAATGTTTAACGGCCAACAAAATTCTGAATTCTTGAGAAAAATTAATAAACATCAACCCCATGAGCACTGTGCAAGAAGAAGAAATGAAATAAGACTTTCCTTTCGAAAGAAAACAAAATCGAAAAAGTCATTACTTTATAGAGCCATGAAGATCTTCCAATAAATACCGGCCAATATAAAAGAAGAGGATGTACGTAAAGTGCAATTATTTATGTCGTAATTTGAATGTTTGATTTATAATTCTTAATTGTGTATTGTGACTTAAATTGTAAAAATGTTTGTGTGTAGATATCAGAATGCATGTAACCAATGTACATGTGTTCTATTTTAAGTTGAATATATAAACAAATAAAACATCAGGTAGAGTTAGAGTGTTAGTCAATTCCCATACCTAATTATTGTATGAACTGTTCAAATCTCCTTCATCTTCCTAGCCAAAAAATAACATTTCCTCTGTGCTTTTACGATCGTCACTAGGTACATAATTCCCTTTGCGCGTGTCGGTTTTACAGTGTGTACTCTGAACCGGAGGGAGCAACCTCGAATACCTGCCTAATATTAATGCAAAAATGGCAATTGTGTCGCCCCCCGCGGGAAATCAGCGAAGATGCTAGCCAAGCAAGATGCGCCATTACCAGCGACCAGAATTATGGCCTGGCAATATTTTCCCAACCATTGATGATGGAATAATCAAGATACGCTTAAATTCGCCGCTGTTTAATGGATCAGACTAGGTAAGTAACCGTAACATACGTCGGCAACGAACTTCCCAACCATTCTCGTCTACATCTGTTACACTCTGTCTTGTGTTCCTCGTCTGTACATGGAATTTAATAGTGGAGACGATGGCAGGGCTGTTAATTACGTGGTTATTGACTCCATATAATATCTTAACATTAAAAAAAATTAAACAGCGGCTTTAGAAGTAAGAAAGCACAAGTTGTTCGATTGTACGAACAAGGGAAGACCATGCAAAAATCTCCAACGGCGATTACTTTAACTGCGGGAACGAGTGCAGGCATAAAGAATCGTTAGGAACCCGTAACTTTACATGGGCGTAGCGCGGGCGGGTGAAATATGCAGAGGACGTGCCCTTATAGGAGGAACAGGTGAAGAAAAGGACGTAAAATTGAGAAAGCTTGCGAAAAATCTCGTATTATACTGGTAGTTACTGGCAGACTTCGCAATAGTTTGAACAATCTGTTTTGCGGAAGAATTTTCCTTATTGAAAAAACAATAATATTGTGTCGAAATGTCTTTTTTTTAGTTTTACTTCCTTGCCGGTGCTGTCAAATGATTTGACATGTACCTGATTATTTTAATATCTCTGTAAATTATACTAAACAGAGAGTTCATATTTTAGGTGTTCCTCATCAATACATTTATATTCATATAAATTGTATGTATTGATGAGAATATAAATATATAAATATATTATAATAATAATGTTTAATCATTGTAGAAAATAATATTAACATAAACTAAATGAAACATGAAAATGGAAAAAAACGACAGAAAATAGAAAGATTTCAGTCGCATCTAGGACTCGAACCCAGGACCTCTGTCTATTCGGGGCAACCGCTTAACCAACTTAGCTAATGAGACCAATTCAATTTATGTTATCTTCATCGATATCATACCTCAAATTCAAGATTGGTCAATATTATTCTACATTTTTAATCCCATATTATTGGCACCTATCTTTATAATGATTACAAAGCTCTTAACGAACGCAATCGCAAACTAGACTAGCTTTGCTCCTGAAACATGTAGATATTTACATATTAAATACAGTGGTTTTAAAAAACGAATTATTAATAAATTAATTAAAAAACATGCTTAGTATTCACCACTTTAGACAGATATCTATCTACATGTTTCGAAAGTAATACTTTCATCATCAGTATTATTACATTCATGTGTTCTAATCTTTATCATTTGTCTATACTTGACATTATTATTTTTTTAGTATTCTGAATATTCCTGATGGGAAAAGCTTCGCTTTCGAAGCATGTTGTAATTACACAGTAATTTGTAATTCATTTATTAATAATGACACCACAAAGTGAATACCAATGTTTAGAAGAAATTATAAAAGAGAAATTACTTACAAATTATTGTCGCAGTTAACATTAATAAATACAATGTTGCAAAGCGCTGAAACCAGAGCATTTGATCGAAAACACCCCTAGAAAACGGAATCGGGGCAAGAATTTGCCGCTCTCAGCGTACAATGTCGTACGATGTGCATTGTGTGGGTAAACCATACATTTACTCGCTGCAATCTCAGGGAGGAAGAAGCAAGATATATATCCACCCCCGGGTGATAGCAGTGAAAAGGCTACAGGAAAATCATGAAAAATTACACCACCAACTGGCGTCACATGAAAAATCACGTGAAATTTACTAAACTGAAAAATTGTAAGCTTTTAACCAGATTCAGAATGATTCTACTGATTCGTTTAACTAAATTTAATTGATTTTTTGAACATAAAGTATGACAGTGAGGCGTGGAGCTGACGAAGGAATAATGAAATTAGACTGAATGCTGTGGAAATTGTATTTCTGAGGCGAATGTGTGGTAAAACTATGTACGAAAATGTTGAGATTGGCAAAGAAGGCAAGGCAGATGTAAGCGTTAATGAGTAAGATTTGAAAATGAAAACCTGAAAACCGTGAAAACCTGAAAACATATCTGATAAAGATTATTTTTTAAATATGCATTAATGGTTAACTAACTAAGTTAACTGATCTATATTAATTCGTGGAAATCCATTTAATTTAATTTATTTTTTAATTAAATGTAAATCAAATACAATCAGGCCGTTTTAAAATTAAATGTAAATCAAATACAATCAGGCCGTTTTAAAATTAAATGTAAATCAAATACAATCAGGCCGTTTTAAAATTAAATGTAAATCAAATACAATCAGGCCGTTTTAAAATTAAATGTAAATCAAATACAATCAGGCCGTTTTAAAATTAAATGTAAATCAAATACAATCAGGCCGTTTTAAAATTAAATGTAAATCAAATACAATCAGGCCGTTTTAAAATTAAATGTAAATCAAATACAATCAGGCCGTTTTAAAATT